>JAODAL010017099.1:0-78750 GCA_025379985.1 Phyllomedusa bahiana
AAAAAAAGGAATAACTACCCCATCAAAGGGATATTTGTCTGATATTTATAAAAAACTTGACTGTTGCAAGATGTCAAATATTAATTTGTATCATTGCCTATGGGACTGTCCGTAGATACAGAGTTTCTGGCAGAGAATTTACAAATTTACTGAAGAACATCTTACTAATTTCATCTAGTGATGAGCGATTACGTTGACTATCGTCATCAGGTCGATAGTCGATATCGTCAATTATCAAGACGATTTCCGATATTTTGATAAAGATATCGCCGATGACCATTAAAGTCTATGGGAGAGGAACAACACCTTCTTTCTACCCCCCAAACAGTGCTAGAGAAACTGGAATTAACATCCACAACAGTCAAATGGATACGTGCTACCATCTTAGGCAACACACTAGGTTATAAAAGCCACAGAAAAAAACTCACAGACCATTCACTATCCCTGTCTTGCACCACAGCATGACCCTTAAACCTGCATGACCCACAAATTAAAAAGTGCCAAAGGCAGTATTATTTGAACCATCATTTTTAAACTGAACGGGACATTGACTATCCTTTCCTGGAACGCAGCATGACCCTTAAACCTATCTGACCCCAGATTAAAAAAGTGCCGGAAAAGGAGTCTTTTAACCATCATTTTAGTTGAACTGGACATTGACTATACTGCCCCTGGGCCACAGCATGAGCCCCAAACCTGCATGACCCACAGATTGAAAAGTGCCGGAAAAAGGAGTCTTTGAGCCACCATTTTAGTTGAACTGGACATTAACTATATCTGTCCTGTACCGCAATATGACCATTAAACCTGTCTAACCCACAGATTAAAAAGTGCCTGAAAAAGGAGTCTTGCAACCACCATTTTAGTTAACTGACATTGCCCTATACCTGTCCGGGGTAACCTACATCTGTTCAAGTTTTCCTGTACCTCCCTTGTACAATTCAGAGGAATACTTGTATCAGCTATTTTGTACATGCAAGTATTTTAGTATTTAGTGTTTTAGTTTAATTCTAGAAAACACATTTTTAAAATAGGATGGAATCCCACCATGTCTTTGTTTCTCTTTTTTTTAATTTATTAAAAAGGTTGTCCCCACTGCAGGAATTGCTACTATTTTTAAAATCTTGCAAAACAAGTCATTTGGGAATATGTGTCAAAATTTAAAAGTGTCCACCATTCCTGTTTTTGACAGCACCATCACCCTTGAGCCACTTTGACAATTGTGAAGAACAAATGTCTGTTAGAAACAACATTTTTTAGAATAGGATCTGTAGTATAGTGCATTTTTCCCCGCAAAATGCCCCCAAAAATCAAAACATGACCCTTGAGCCACTTTTGACAATTGTGAAGAACAAATGTCTGTTAAAAACCCCATTTTTAGAATAGGGGCCTGTAATATAGCTGCAATACACAGCAAAATGCCCCCAAAAATACAAAACATGACCCTTGAGCCAAATTTGACAATTGTGAAGAACAAATGTCTGTTTTTAAACAACATTTTTTTAGAATAGGACCTGTAGTATTGCTGCATTTCAAAGCAGCAGGGCCCAAAAATTATAAAAATGACTTCTCAGCCACTGTTAAAATTGTGAGGAGAAATGCCACTTTTAAACCACATTTCTGTTCCAAAGGACCATGATTATTGCTGTATCTCCCAGCAACATGACACCAAAAATTGTAAATATGACTTCTCAGCCACTATTAAAAATTGTGATGGAGAAATGCCACTTAGAAGCCACATTTCTGTTCCAAAGGACCATAAATTATAGCTTATCTCACAGCAACATGACCTTAAAGCCCTTGACAATGCGAAAAATTCTAAAGATAAAGTGAGTAAATGGAATACGGTTTTGTCATGAAACCTTTGTCATGAAACCAGTCTCCACACCGCAAAACCAGCAAAATGATCTTTTGGGAACTGAGAATAAAAATTGCAGAGAGAAATGAGATTTAAAAAAACATTTTTCAAGAGGACCATTTCTGTTTGAAAGGAATGTGAAGTAGACCGGCAACTAATCGGTGACATCGGCAATTGGGCCACAACATCATCAGAGACCATGCCTGATTCATCTTGATGAAAGTCAAACGATCCACTTTAAACTGGGGAAAAGCCGGATGCGTTTGTCTGAAAATGACTCCTCCAGTTTGTGCGAAGGTCCGCTCAGAATATGGGGCTGGCTGCTGGGCAGGACAACACCTCTATGGCGTGGCGAGCGAGCTCGGGCCATTCATCCATTTTGGATACCCAAAGTCGATTGGGTCCAGAACACATCCAAAAACATCGGTATTGAGACGCAGAAAAGTCATGCACCATGACCTTAAGCTGTTGTCTGTGGTTTTGGGATGTGTGCCCTGCATATACATGCGTTGGTGAGGTGGTAAATAAAGATTGCCAGAGGTCACCCATTAGGCTTCTGCCAAAATTGCCTGTTGTTTGCTGCTGCCCTGCGGCTGCTTGCCACTCTACTGCTGTCAAAATCGCTGACTTTTGTTCCACCGTGAAAATTTGAAGAACGTGAAGCAGACGAAACAGATGTCTCCAGTTGATCAATCAGCAAGGTCGCCATTTCCTGCATTTTACTCTCGAATTTGGTGGGGGGGGGGAAAGTGCTGAGTTTAGGTTTGTACCGGGGATCCAGGAGGGTGGCCACCCAGTAACTGTTGTTCATTTTGATGGCCTTAATGCGAGGATCATGTTGGAGGAAATGGAGCATCCAAGCACTCATGTGAGAGATGGAGCCTTGATTTCCCAAGCCTCTGGGTCGAGGGGACTAGCAAACTCCTTCCTCATCATCCTCCTCCGCCTCAAATTTCGCGCCAAACCCTCTTTCAAGGCAGGGACGTTGGTAACGTCGGTGTCCAGGAATACCTCCTCCTCCTCCTCCTCCTCCGCTTCCTCCGACACAGCTTCAACACAGCCCTGACTTGCCTCAGATGATGCACCCTGAGAGCTGATGCGCCGCCTTGCACTAGCCATGGACCGCGAACCACTGCCTAATGAAGACAGATAAAATTGTGAAACTGTCGGGCCTTGTGGATTAGATGGAGAGAAAGCCTCCGTGTCCGCATCTGTGTCCGTCTCCTCCTCCATCGCTGGCGGGACTTGATGTTTCAGAGTGTTCAGTGGCTCAACACCCCGAGGTCCGCACCGCTGCTTGTCAGGCCATGTGTCACTTCGTACTGCGTAATGGCATTGCGCTGCTGCCACAATCGCTGGAGCATGTGGAGGATGGAAATTCCGCGTGTTGCACGTCAACAATGAGACAGTTGACGGGGAGGCCGAGCTGACGTTGCAACGCAGCCAGGCGGGTCGAAGCAGGGTGCGAGCGGCGGAAGTGCGAACTCAGACCTCGAGCCTTCCTCAGCAGGCAGTCCTGACCCGGGTAGTGCTTTAGAAATTTCTGCACGACAAGGTTCATGACATGTGCCAGGCAGAGTAAGTGCTCCAGCCTACCGATCTTAAAGGGCGGCCAGCGATTTTCGACCTTTATCGCACACCAACCTTGCCTGGCACAAGGATCTTGTCACCCAGCCGCGCTCGGTCTCGTTTCGGAGAGCTCCACACTCCTGACTGTGTTTGTGGACGGTCCCCCAAGACAGATTGATTTCACACGGCCTGGTTTCTCTGGGCCCGTGATGCCACCAGAGGACCTTGGGGGAAAGAACCCTGCACCATCCCTGCGGTTTTGAAGAGCGTGCGCCGAGCCTGAGAGCCACTGTCACTGCCAGAGACATCCACCCAGCTCACCCAGTGAGCTGTCACAGAGATATAGCGGCCTTGGCCGTGCTTACTAGTCCATGTGTCGGTAGTCAGATGGACTTTTCCGGACACAGATGCAGACAACATGCTTGAAATTTTAGATGACACGTGGCTGGCCAGGGCAGGGATGACTTTTCTGGCAAAGAAATGCCTGCTCGGCATCTGGTATCACGGGCAGGCAAGGGCCACGACGTGGCAGAACCCACCTTTGTCCACCAGACGGAAAGGCAACATTTCCAAAGCCAAAAGCCTGAATGTCGGCATTGCCAGGCTTTTGGCTTTGGGATGGTTTTAGGTTTAAAGTGTTTCTTCTGCTCCCAAACCTAGAAGATAGAAGGCTGGCTGCTAGACTGGCTGCTGTACGGTGTGCAGGTCGTCAAACTGGTGGATGGAGAATGGGTAGGATGGGTCTCTGGTGGTGCTGGTGGTACTCGGGCGACGGTGGAGGCTGAAGCGGAGGCTATCCCGGGATCATGACTTTGAGAGACATGGGCAGCTGAGGAACGCTTGGTGGTGGCGGAGGAGGAGGAGGCGGAGACAGAGGGTGTGATAGTGGTTGGAAGCCCGGCATCGGTGTTGCCTTTTTTTGGCCAAGTTTTGCCTCCATTTCAACTCATGCATTCGCTGCATGTGACTAGACATGTTGGTGGTGGCTAAACACCTAAGATTTTTGCCTCTACTGATGCGTTTACGGCAAAGGCGGCATATGACATCGCTGGGTGAATCAGAGGCTTGCTCGAAAAAGGCCTGGACCTTTTCGACGGTGATAAGCGAGGAGCCGTGTTTCCGCTGATCGTTACTGGTGGAATCATCTCAGCGGACTTCTGCGACCGCCCTCTCCCTTTTTGAGGCGGGACCCGTACTGACACTACCCCATTGTCTTCCTCCTCGTCCATTTGATGAAGCCTCAGCAAGCAAATTCTGCTGAAAAGACCACGTTGGATTCGCAATGTCGTCATCATCATCTTCAACACAGGTGACTTGGTCGTCCTGACATTCTGCATCCAGGAGCTGCGGGCTAAAAGAAAGAGGCACTGCAAGGCGTTGCCGACCGCCCGGGATTTTTGCCGATTGACCGGCTTCCTTTTCCTCCTCTGAGGGCATCAGTAACTGGGCGTCAGAGCAGACAAAATCATCCTCTTTGGCCTCTTGATCTTTTAACATGCCTTCTGACCCCAACCACATTTTGTGATCAAAGAGGTCTTTAGAAAATGGATTATCCACTTTATCCATGGGTACACGAGTTGACATTTGGGCTGCCTTTGCTTCATGTTGGACGGATGCTGATGATGCTGATGACGACATTTGTGGCCGTGACTGGGAGGACGAGGAGGTAAGACTGCTGGATTCAGGTTGCATTAACCACTGATAAACAGATTTACGACGCTGTTCGTTACTGAGATTCACAGGGCCCTTACCCAGCGATGACAGGCCTTACGGTCCTGCAAGCGACGATCTGCTGGCATGCGTGTTGTCGCCAGCACTGGAAGGAGCACCTTCTCTCGTACCTCTACCTCCATGTCCTACCCGCCTCTTTGCTCGCTTACCACCTGCATTTCGCTCCATGTTCAGAAAGATAAAAGAAAAGATTTAAGAAGGTATGGAAGAGTTTTTCAGTCTCTTATTAAAAGACGGCAAATCACAGCTATTCTTAAATCCTCTAATTTCCTACAGCCAACTAGGATTAGAAAAATGAAAAGTTTCTAGGGGAATACCTGTGAAATGCGGTCTGGTGGAAGAACCCTATGGACAAAATCAACAGTGTTCTTCCTTCAGTCCCAGGGATTTACAAACTGCCCAGTAGGACAGGAAAATTTATAGTTTTAACAAAATATCATACAAGTGCGCTATCTGCGCCAAACTGAGATTCAACAGCGCAATAAAACATTCAGAAGTTACACGGATGAGAAATTGTGTTTTTGCAGCAATGACAAACGAAACAGTTGCTAGAAAATTTTTCTATCAGAATTGTCGTACAACGTGGCTATTTGAAAAAAACTAGGGCCGCACCACATGCAATACAGCTATTTAAAAATTATACGGATAACAAACGTGGTTTTTGCACCTATAAATACACCTGTGGTGACTACAAAATTGCTGTATTCAAATTTAAGTACAAGGTGGCTCTCTGAACAAAACTGGGCCGCACCAAGTAAAAAAAACACCTATTTGAAATGTTACGGATAATAAAAGGTGGTTTTTTGCACCTATAAATAAAACCTGCAGTGACTAACAAAATTACTGTATTCAAATTTAAGGTGCCCAAAGGGGGGCTCTATGAACAAAACTGGGCCGTACCAAAGTAAAAAAAAAACAAACCTATTAAATGTTTTAAAAACGGATAATAAAAGGTGTTTTTGCACCTTTAAATACACCTGCGGTTACTACAAAATTGCGGTATTCAAATTTAAGTGCAAGGTAGCTCGATTAACAAAGCTGGACTGCGCCAAAGTGAAAAACACGTAATTAAATTCTGTACGGATAATAACACGTGGTTTCTGCACCTATAAATACACCTGCGGTGACTACAAAATTGCTGTATTCAAATTTAAGTGCAAGGTGGCTCTATGAACAAAACTGGGCCACACCAAAGTAAAAAAAACACCTATTTGAAATGTATACAGATAATAAAAAGTGTTTTTTGCACCTATAAATAAACCTGCGTTTATACAAAATTGCTATATTCAAATTTAAGTGCAAGGTGCTCTATGAACAAAACGGGCCGTACCAAAGTAAAAAAAAACACCTATTTTAAATGTATACGGATAATTAAAAGTTGATTTTTGCACCTAATATTACACCTGCGGTGACTACAAAATTGCTGTATTCAAATTTAAGTGCAAGGGGGCTCTATGAACAAAGCTGGACTGCGCCAAAGTGAAAAACACGTAACTAAATTGTGTACGGAAAATAAAACGTGGTTTTTGCACCTATAAATACACCTGCAGTGACTACAAAATTGCTGTATTCAATTTTAAGTACAAGGTGGCTCTATGAACAAAACTGTGCAGCACCAAAGTAAAAATAAAACCTATTTGAAATGTATACGGATAATAAAAGGTGTTTTTTGCACCTATAAATACACCTGCAGTGACTACAGAATTGCTGTATTCAGATTTAAGTGCAAGGTGGCTCTATGAACAAAACTGGGCCGCACCAAAGTAAAAAAAAACACCTATTTGAAATGTTTTACGGATAATAAAAGGTGTTTTTGGGACCTAAAATAAAAACCCTCCTGACTAGAAAAGTTATGTATCCTATTGTAAGTAAAAAATGGGTTTTTGGACAAAGCTGGGCTGCGCCAAAGTGAAAAACATGTAATTAAATTGTGTACGGATAATAAAACGTGGTTTTTGCACCTATAAATACACCTGCGGTGACTAGAAAAAGTCTGTATCCTATTGTAAAACAAAGTGGGTGTTTGAACAAAACTGAGCTGCGCTAAAGTGAAAAAAAAACTAATTAAAAACGTGTAAAAGATAATAAAAGATGAGTTTTGGGACCTATCAAATACACCTGCAGTTACTAGAAAAGATCTGTATCCTAATATAGTACAGGCTGCACAAAATACAAGCTAAAAATTTCACTAAAAACTGGCCAAAAACTGTTTAAATAAAAACCCATTTCAATGCAGGGTTTAAAACAGAGTCTGGGCAGCACAATTATCCACTCTTCTTTCAAAGCCTGCCTGCCTGCCAGCCTGTTCTGTCTGTGTTTGGGGCCCCACTCCTCCCCCCCCTGCGGGTGTACAGCACTAGATGCCCTTTAAAATTCTCAGCCTAAGTAAAATAAAACTGAAAATCTCTAATCTACCTATAAATTCAAATGTTCACAGCTAAAAGTATAGTTGTCTGTGTGAACAAAGAGAATATTTCGCTGAGCTGTTTTGAGAGAGACCGAGCACCACGTCCTGCTCTTATGAGGGCACAGACACACACTGATCATGAACAGGAAGGCTGTTTTTATGTAACATGAGGTCATGGATTTTTCCAGCCCTCACAAACCTACACATCCCAGTCATGACGTTGCACACCCACTCACCCTGCTCTATTCTCTAAAACTGATTTAAATGGCCGCCAAAATGACAGGAAGCGCCGAAAAAGACGGGGATATTAATAGATTATGCGCAGATTTTAACCTAAATTATAGCGTGATCGAAAAAATCCGATCAACATAAAAACCGTGCCGATTTCAACTTTGTCGATAATAATCGGTCAACACTAATTTCACCCCACATGATCCACCTTAACGTGGAGATACAATTGTGCCCCAGGAGTACAGAAATTGTTACGTATAGTATCTATGGCTCACAACAAGGTAATTTCGCAATCCTGGTTGTATAAAAGGCCACCTCCGCTTAAACTGTTTGTTTTTTTTTTTGTTTTTTTAGACACATTGGCCCAGATGTATGAAAGTTGCTGTGTCAGTTTTCTGGTGCAGGTTTCCGGCATAGGTAATGATCTGAATAGTTGTTTTACAATGGATAAAATGGGGACCTGGATAAAGGGCAGACATGATTTGGGAAAATAAATCCATGTAATAATATTAAAACCAGGATTGGAGACACAAGGCTGCTTAGATGCCATTGTAATTCTGTGAAAAGTGTGAGGGACCCTAGGACTAGAACAGGAAAGACAGTGAACCCTAGCACTAGGCCCCCAATGCAGTTCCTGCCTACTTGCCGGGCCCGACCATAGGATATCGGCGACAACTGGATGACAGTCCCTACTCTGGATAAGGTGAAACACTGAACTGGACAAGGCAGCCGAACACACATAAGAGAGGTCAAGCAAAGCAGTACAAGAATCACAGGCACAAATGGTAAAAAAGGTAGGCAAAAAGTCAGAAATCCAGGAAATCCAAAAAGATAGCAAAAAAACACCAGCTCAAGCCATAAGAGACTATAACAAGCAAAGAGCAAGAACTGAAGTGATTTATAAATGGGATGTCAGAGACCCAGTCCAGAGCATGATTGGACCGGCCCTCTGACAGTCATCCACACAAAACACAGACTGAGGGGCAAAGGCAGTTGTCAATCAGACTCAGTCTAATTCACCTGCAGCCCAGCACAAGGCTAGAAGAAGAAACAGACTTGTGTGGTGGAAACCTGTTAATTACCAGTGCAAGAAACATGCACAATTCAGGTACAAATCATGGCCAAAAACGCAGTCTGGACAGGCATGGCCATTGCAGAAAGGCTGTCTTTTTCCACAAGTGGCTCCCAATTTAGGCATCTCACATTTAATTGTCATGTCTTATACAAATGACAAGAACTTTATTGGACTTCTGTAACACTGAATTTGCGAAGTTTGTCTACTATTTGAAAGTCTTTGTGAATGATCAAGTCTGGATATTGTTTTTTATGTACCAAAGACAAGGACATTGCTTTTAACTTGGCTTTAATAAAAACATTTTGTTTTTTTTTAAAAAAAAAAGGAAAATGTCTAACTTTCAACTTCGAATTTATGTTCTTCGTCCTGTTGGAAATAAAATAGAGAGATTTCCAAATCATTGCATCTTTGTTTTTTTTTACAATTTACATGGGGTCTAAACTTTTTGGGAATTGGAGCTGTAGATGTAAACTGTATAATGATGTTACAAAGGGAATATGCACCAAAAATAGAAAAAACTGTTAAACATAATGATAAAGTTTGATATATTTAGCAACTGAATTATGTTAATCCAGCAACGAAAAGGTTAGAATCAATGTTTCCATCCTTGTCGTTATCTCACCATGTGGCACGGCCTGAGAGGAAAGGGTGTGAGCTGCCACAGGCTGCAGAGTCAGACCATGGCACTGTCACACTCACTAAAATAGCACATGATGGGGTCTGTTTCATTGCAGCCGTCACTAAAAGCTGGCAGCTCACATCTAAACTCAAATACATGGAACAAGGAATAATGTGGCACTCATCAGTACTATAAAGCAAGTGTTATCAAGTATTATGTGTTTTCTGTTTTTCTTGCATATTATTAGACATTGTGCATTAGATCCCCAGTTAAGCTTCAAATGTATGCAAAGAACGGTCTCATATCCGAGAGACACAAGAGAGCAAAACACTTGTGATGCACTCGACCTCTCTCTTTATGTTATATGTTTTAAAAATTTGGTGTTATAGTCCTGTTGCCTGTCAAATATACAAAACAACCTGATTAAACAGGAACGGACCTTAATAAGCAGGAGGCAACATCCTATAAAGACCAAAGACAACCTCATATCTGAGAAACACATAGGAGTAGAACATTCGTGATGCACTCGACTTCTCTCTCTATGTTACATGCTTTAAAGTTAAGGTTATATTCTTGTTGCCTGTCAAACATACAAAATAACCTGATTAAGCAGGAATGAATTTTAATGAGCAGAAGGCAACATCTTATAAAGACTAAGAGTAGTCTCATATTTGAGAGACATATGAGAGTAGAATATTCACGATGCACTCGACTTCTCTCTTTATGTCATATGTTTTAAAGCTAATGTTATATCTCCGATGCCTGTCAAATGAACGTAACAACTTGATCAAGCAGGACTGAACTTTAACTAGCAGGAGACAATATCCTATAAGGACTAAGAACAGTCTCATATCTGAGAGACAAGTGAGAGGAAAATACATATGATGCACTCAACCAAGAGATTCTTGCTTCTGAAGAAACATGTTAACTTTTCGGTTGGAACGTTTTAATATAATGCGTATTTTACTTATATACTCAAGCACTGATATTTGCCATGGCTTGCAAGCCAAGAATTTGGTTAAAAATTATTGTTAATATGTTCAATAAAAACACAGTTAAAAAAAAAAATGTATGCAAAGTATTATACGTAGTATAAAATATTATATCATAAGTATCAGGGGCGTAACTACCGGGGTAGCAGGGGTAGCAGTTGCTACGGGGCCCCTGCGCTTAGGGGGGCCCCGGGGCAGCTGCTATCGCGTCCGCTACCCCGGTAATGCCGCTCCTGGGCCTGCCGGCAGTGTACTTAACAGTTCACTGCGGCGGGTGGGGAGCTGCGGGGCCCGGCGCATACTCCCTCTGAACGCCCGAGCCCCCCGGCACGAGCGTTCAGATGCAGCGCTGGCTGAAGCTAGCAGAACGGAGCGGCGATCTTTCCGCTCTGCTACTTCCCCTGCCGGCCCTCTGTGGTCACGTGGGCACACGCGGTGACGTCACATCACCGTGCCGCCCGCGCTGAGCGCAGAGGCTGCAGGGAGAGCAGCAGACAGGAGCGAGCGGCGCATCGGGGGAGCATGGACTGAGGTGAGTAAGTGATTTCTTATTTTACCTACCCCCTTTTGCCTGCCTATACCCCCCATATGCCTGCCTATACCCCCCATATGCCTGCCTATAGCCCCCTTATGCCTGCCTATTCCCCCTCATATGCCTTCCTATAGCCCCCATATGCCTGCCTATACCCCCCCATATGCCTGCCTATACCCCCTCATATGCCTGCCTATACCCCCATATGCCTGCCTATACCCCCTCATATGCCTGCCTATACAGCCCCCATATGCCTGCCTATACAGCCCCCATATGCCTGCCTATACAGCCCCCATATGCTGCCTATACAGCCCCCACCAATGCCTGCCTATACAGCCCCACAAGCCTGCCTGTATACCCCACATGCCTGCCTGTATACCCCCACAAGCCTGCCTGTATACCCCACAAGCCTGCCTGTCTACTTATATGGGGCCCTTTTAGCTACCTAAACCCTACCTATATGGCCCCTATAGCCCACCTAACCCCTGCCTACCTGTATGGCTCCCTATAGTTACCTAAACCCTGCCTGCCTATATGGGCACTCTATTGGCTACCTAAAACCTTGCCTATTTGGGGCCCCATATATCCTATCTAACCCCTGCCTGCCTAAATGGACCCCATATAGCCTGGGGGGCAGGTGCTGGAAAAGTCAGTATTCTAAAATATTTGTGTCTAAATCTGCAGGGACAAGTGGTCGGGAGATGTCATCATGAAGGTCTGGACGGATGCAGAACAAAAGAGAAAGTCAATGACTGGTCATAAGAGAGACGTCACCTGTGAGTCACAAGATGTAACTGCACTGTAATCACTTATATGTCTGCACAGGCTGTGTACACTGCTATCTACCACTATATGGTCACTGTATGGAGGTAATATACAGTCTGCAGAGCCTGTGTACACTGGTGTCTACCACTATATGGTCACTGTATGGTGGTTATATACAGTCTGCGTAGCCTGTGTACACTGGTGTCTACCACTATATGGTCACTGTATGGAGGTAATATACAGTCTGCAGAGCCTGTGTACTGGTATTTACCACTATATGGTGACTATATTATTATATATTATTATTATTATTAGACAGTATTGGTCTTTGTAGACTGATCAGTAATAGTGTAGGGTATTATTCAGTCACTATGTGGTGGTAATTAGTGGTCATGTTCTGACGGTATAATCAGGTCCTTATGTAATAGCGTTATTGGTAATGCTGGTCTTAGTATAGTGGGATTTGATTGGTAGCAGTATGATGGTGATATGTATGGTGAGGTATTTGCCCCTTGTATTATCTACATTATCTAACAGCATGTCCTGGTACATGGTCGTGGTCAGGGAGATGGGCGAGAGGGGGGGGGGGGGCATCCAATGTTTTGCTTTGGGGCCCTGGCTTCTATAGTTACGCCCCTGATAAGTATTATATAGTATTACACAGCAGTATTGTAGATACGTACATCATATTTGTCACAGATGCCCCTGCGACCCTCGTCTCGGGTTGCAGGCGCATCCGTGCCCCTCACCCGAGCGGTGCCGCGTCCCGCATGTCAGGGTGCAGGTGCGCTCATTCCCCTGCTCCTTCGGGAGCATACTTACCCTGCCACGATCCTGCTGCAGGCTCTGTCCCTCGGCGCGCACGGCCCCGCCTCCTAGGGCGCGCGCGCTCCGGCAGGGTTAAATTTAAAGGGCCAGTGCACTGGTAATTGGCTCTTGCCGGTCACGGCCTCTATTTAAGCCTACCTCTTCCTGGCTACCCTGCCGGATCTTTAGTGCCATTTGCCTTAAGAGAAAGCGTCCCTAGTCTTGTCTGATTACCGTGTACCGTACCGTTGCTTCCGTTCCTCGACCACGATTCTTCCGCCTGCCCTGACCTTCTGCCTGTCCACGACCATGAACCATAGCCGCCTGTCCTGACCTTCTGCCTGTCCCCGACTACGAGCCTGTCTGACGATTTTGTACCACGCTACACCTCGTCTGCCGCGCAAGCAAGTCACGTCAGGGGTAGCGACCTGGTAGACTCCCACCGCAGCAAGTCCATCCTGCTTTGCGGTGGGCTGTGGTGAATACCGGGACCTACTTAGATTCTGCTCCCTGGCGTGGCTTACGCCAATGCTTGCGGTGGTCCAGAGGATCCACTACACTGTGTTCCAAATTATTATGAAAATAATATTTTCTCTTATTTTCCAAAATTACCTATATGAATTGCAGTCATTGTAATTTTCCAGTTATCAACTATTAGAGTATAATTGAAAGATGTTTGAACAAACTGCCTATGATAAGAGTATATTTAATTAAAAAAAAAACTCAAAATGCACTCAAAATGCATGTTCTAAATTATTATGCACAGCAGAGTTTTCAACCATTTCATTTTTATAACGAACAAAAAAAATGGTCATTTGTGAAATTATAAGCATTAGCAGGTTATTCCAAAATGAAATCAAACAGTTTTCAAGTCAAAACTTTATTCTAGGTGATGTTACATGTGCACATAGGACCCCTTGTTTGAAATGAGCTTCTGAACTCTCTCGTCCATTGAATTTGTCAGGTTTTGGATGGTTTCTGCTTTAATTGCTTTGCATGAGGACAGAATACCCTCCCAGAGCTGTTGCTTAGATGTGAACCGCCTCCCGCCATCATAGACACTCCTTTTGATGATGCTCCAAAGGTTCTCAATGGGGTTGAGGTCAGGGGACTATGGGGGCCACACCATAAGTTTGACCCTTTTATGCCCATAGCAGCCAGAGATGCAGATGTGTTATTTGCAGCATGAGACGGTGCATTATCATGCATGAAAATGATCTTGCTGCGGAATGCACAGTTCTTCTTCTTGAACCATGGCAGGAAGTGCTGTTTGAGAAACTCCACATACATTATGGAATTCATCTTTACACCTTCAGGGATCCTAAAGGGACCGACAATCTCTCTCCCCATGATTCCAGCCCAAAACATTACTCCACTTCCTCCTTGTTGGCGGCGTAGCCGTGTTTGCATGGGGTATCCATCAACCAGTCATCCTCCACTCCATCCATCTGGACCATCGAGCATTGCACAGCACTCATCGGTGAACACAACGGTTTTGAAGTCAGTCTTCATGTATTGTTTGGCCCACTGGAGCCGTTTCTGCTTGTGTGCAGTGGATAGAGAAGGTTGACAGGATGGCTTACGCACAGCTGCAAACCTCTGAAGGACCCTGCATCTTGTTGTTCGGGGGAAGTTGGAGGCACCAGCAGCTTCAAAAACTTGTCTGCTGCTATCACAAGGCATTTTTGCAACTGCTCCTTTAACATGACGTAATTGCCTGTTGGAAAGAGTCCTCAATTTTCCCTTATCAGCACGCAAACGTGTCTGCTGTGAATCAGCTACATATTTCTTGATTGTGCGATGATCACGATGAAGTGTCTTGGCAATGTTTATTGTAGTCATGCCTTGACCTAAACACTCCACAATTTGTTACTTCTCAGCAGCCGACACATCTTTTTTCTTTCCCATTTTTGCTGAAAATGTAGGCTGCTTAGTAATGTGGGACAGCCTTCTTAAGTAGTCTTGCCTTTAATTGGACACACCTGCCAAACTAATTAGCACAGGTGTCTGCAAATGCTTTCAGTGATATAAAGGGCCCTGACACATATCACCATCAATGAGTTTAACTGACAAACAAAAAAAATTCTTACCTTATCACTCCTAAACACTTTTTGCATAATAATTTGGAACACAGTGTATCTCCGACCGTGACAGTAAGATCCGGCCATGGATCCCGCCAAGGTGCCTCTGCCGCCCGACGCTGACCTCACCACCATCGTGGCTCAGCAGTCGCAACAGATCGCTCAGCAAGCCCAGCAACTCAGCCATCTCTCCACCATGATGCAGCAGTTCCTGGCCGCCCAGCAGCAGCAACCCGCTCCCGTGGCTCCTGCTGCACCTTCGGTCCCTGCACCGACCGCTGGTCCAAGGCTCTGTCTGTCTATGCCGTCCAAGTTCGATGGGGACTCCAAGGCTTGCAGGGGCTTTATCACGCAATGCTCCCTGCATATCGAATTAATGGGCAACCAATTCCCTACTGAACGGTCCAAGGTGGCATTCGTGCTCAGCCTTCTCTCCAGGAAAGCCCTAGCTTGGGCTATCCCCCTCTGGGACAGGGACGACCCGATCACGGCCAACCTTGCCACCTTCCTCACTGAATTCAGGGGTGTCTTTGAGGAACCTGCCCGGGCTTCGTCTGCCGACACCGCCTTGTTAAACCTGCGCCAAGGAGACTCGTCTGCAAGCGACTACGAGGTGCGGTTCCGCACCTTAGCCTCTGAATTGTCCTGAAATGAGGCCTCTCTATGTGCCACCTTTAATAAGGGCCTCTCCGGTAGGGTTAAGGATGCGTTGGCTGCAAGAGACATCCCGTCTTCCCTTAACGAGTTAATCCGGCTGGCCACCCGCATTGACATACGTTATACTGAAAGGCAAGAGGAGCTTCGGCAGGAACGTGAGACAGCCCGACCATGTCGGTTCCCCCTCCTGGCCCCAGTGTTCCAGAGGCCAATGCTATCTTCACCAACACCCAGCGAGGAGCCTATGCAGGTCGACCGGGTACAACTTTCTGAGCAAGAATTAGCCCGTTGACGATCTGAGAATCTGTGCCTCTACTGTGGCGGTTCAGGGCATTTCCAGAGGAATTGTCCCTAGCGTCCCAGGCGTCCGGGAAACTCCCGCACCAAGGCCCCGTGGGAGAGGCGGCCCTAGGTGCAAATTGCTCCTCTCCACGTCTCACGATGCCGGTCCAAGTCATAACGGACTCCGGACTCTCGTTCCAGGTTTCTGCCTTTCTGGATTCGGGCTCAGCCGGGAATTTTATCCACCAGTCCTTGGTGTTGCAATACCACCTACCGGTGGTCCGTCTGGAAAAGCCACTGGTCATCTCTTCAGTCAGCAGAGAACTTTTAAGTGATACCATACAGTATATCACCCGGCCGCTGACTCTCGGCGCCGGAGTTCTGCATAAGGAAAAGATTGCTTTCTTCGTGTTGCCGCGCTCTTCTTCTGCAGTTCTCGTGGGCCTTCCATGGCTGCGGCTCCACTCTGGATTGGATGTCTGGAGAAGTAACCCACTGGGGGCCAAGCTGCTTGAGTCGTTGTTTGGTGGCACCTCGCCCGGTGCTTGCCAGCTCTCGTTCTACGCCCCATGAGCCGCTGCCCCGCCTTCCGGCTGAATATCAAGAATTCGCCGAAGTCTTCTCGGAGAAGAAAGCAGAGAGCCTGTCCCCGCATCGGCCATACGACTGTCCTATTGACCTACTGCCGGGTACCAGTCCTCCCCAGGGCAGAGTCTATCCACTCTCCATTCCTGAGACTCAGGCCATGTCGGAATATGTCCGTGAAAACCTCTAGAAGGGGTTTATCCGTAAATCCTCTTCTCCCGCGGGTGCGGGATTTTTCTTTGTAGAAAAGAAGGATGGCTCCTTACGGCCCTGCATTGACTACCGGGGTCTTAATAAAATCACGGTAAAGAATCATTACCCTCTACCCCTGATCACGGAACTCTTCGATCGTGGGGGGCGAAGATCTTTTCCAAGCTGGATCTGAGGGTGGCCTACAATTTGGTCCGCATCCGAAAAGGAGACGCATGGAAAACGGCTTTTAACACAAGGGATGGACACTTTGAATACTTGGTCATGCCCTTTGGGCTGTGCAATGCCCCGGCCATCTTCCAGGACTTCGTAAATGATATCTTCAGGGATCTCTTTTACACCTGCGTCGTGGTCTCCTTGGACGACATCTTGATATACTCGCCCAACCTGGAGACTCACCAACTTCATGTCCGCCAATTGTTGAGACGCCTACGAGCCAATCACCTGTACGCCAAGCTGGGGAAATGTCTCTTTCACCAGACGAGTCTACCATTTCTGGGCTACGTCATCTCTGACAAAGGCTTACGGATGGAACCAGCGAAACTATCTGCCGTTCTGCAATGGCCATGCCCAGTAGGCCTTCGGGCCATACAACGTTTCTTAGGCTTTTGTAACTACTATCGGCAGTTTAGTCCGTACTTCTCCACGCTGGTGGCTCCGATTGTGGCTCTCACTAAGAAGAACTCCAACCCTAGAAGTTGGCCACCCGAAGCTGAGGGGGCATTCTCTAAGTTAAAAAACGTTTTTGCCTCTGCTTCTATCCTGGCACGACCAGATCCTGATAAGCCTTTTTCGCTAGAGGTGGACACCTCCTCTGTTGGGGTTGGAGTGATCCTCACACAAAAGGGGCCGACGGGCAAAATGGTCACTTGTGGGTTCTACTCCAAGACGTTCTCACCGGCAGAGAGGAACTATACCATTGGGGATTGTGAGCTACTGGCCATTAAGCTGGCGCTAGAAGAATGACGGTATCTGCTGGAAGGTGCCAGGCATCCCATCTGTATCTATTCAGACCATAAAAACCTTCAATATCTCCAGTCTGCCTAGCGACTTAATCCACGCCAGGCCAGGTGGTCTCTAATCTTTTCGAGATTTAATTTCCAGATTCACTTCCGCCCCGAAAAGAATGTGAAGGCCGATGCCCTCTCACGTGCTGATGATGTGTTCGGTGAAGAAGTGGCCCCAGAGCACATTATACCCCCTGTGCGCCTTATCTCCGCAGCTCCTGTTGACCTCCGGAAATTCCCGCCAGGGAGAACATATGTGGGTCCCACGCTCCGAAGAAAAGTCTTGAAGAGGGGACATTGTTCTTTCTTGGCCGGACATCCTGGTGCCCTTAAGACTTGTCTTCTTGTCTCCCAGTTCTATTGGTGGCCGGACCTCGCCAGGGACGTCAAGGAGTTTGTCGAGTCCTGCAAAACCTGTGCCCGTAATAAAACACCTCGTCACAAACCGGCGGGATTTCTACACCCCCTGTCCATTCCAACCAATCCCTGGTCACATGTGGCCATGGACTTCATAACCTCCCTCCCTCCCTCTTCTGGTAACACTGTCATCTGGGTGGTTGTGGACCGCTTTTCAAAAATGGCACATTTTGTCCCGTTGCCAGGCCTACCCTCTGCCCCACACCTGGCTAATCTGTTTTTTCACCACATTTTTCGTCTGCACGGGTTACCCCTGCAAATTGTCTCGGATCGTGGGGTCCAATTTGTTTCTAGGTTCTGGTGGGCCCAACTCCAGGTGAAGCTCGACTTCTCCTCAGCTTACCACCCCCAAACGAATGGTCAGGAAGAGAGGGTCAATCAGGTCCTGGGAAATTATTTGCGCCACTTCGTCTCGGCCCGCCAGGATGACTGGTCCAGCTTGCTGTCATGGGCGGAGTTCTCGTACAACTCCTTAGATTCTGAGTCCATGGGTGCCTCTCCCTTCTACATTGTGTACGGTAGGCACCCCCACCCACCTCTCCCGTTAGCATCCCTGTCTGAGGTCCCAGCAGCTGATACGTTGGTCCAGGATATAAAAGGTGTTTGGGCCCTGACTCACCAGTCGCTGCTTCGAGCTTCTGCACTAAGACTCAGGCAGATAAGCGTAGGAGTTCTCCCCCAGTTTTTTCCCCGGGCGATAAGGTGTGGTTATCGGCCAGATATGTCCGCCTTAAAATCCCAAGTTATGAATTGGGGCCCCGCTACGTGGGTCCATTCCAGGTGCTTAAACGCATAAACCAGGTGGCCTATAAACTCAGGCTTCCACCTTCATGCGCATTCCCAATTCTTTTCATGTTTCCCTTCTCAAACCTCTGGTTCTGAACCGTTTCTCTCGGAAGACAGTTCCTCCCTCATCTGTGGCCGATGCCTCTAACGTCTTTGTGGTCAAAGAGATCTTGGGTATGAGGAGAACTAGGGGGAAATGGTTTTTTCCCTCATTGATTGGAAGGGGTTTTCGGGGCCCGAGGAGAGGTCCTGGGAACCTGAGGAGAACATTCTGGATCATAACATCATCCAGAGGTTCCTCCAGTCCCAAAAGAGGGACGAAAAAAAATATTAATTCAATAAATTCATTTATATTTCTTTATTTTCGTTACACCCATACTATTGATCAGTGGCTAACGAAAATAAAGAAATAAAAAGAATTTATTGAATTCATTTTTTTTTCATTACCCCCATATTATTTTTTCATTTTATATACAATCAGTACAAACTTCGGGAGTATTATCATTTATTTCGGCATGTACAGTTTTATTATAGATTGCATTAGAAAACCCATAAGAGCGTCGCTCGCTCTCCCCTTTGGGTCCAAATAACCGGCCTCTTTTAACTTAGCCAATCACAAACAGAGCTCGCTCTGCATTTCTTTTCCCCATAAACTCTATGAGAAGGTAGCTCACCCGCTGATTGGCTAAGCAGGATGAGCCCCTTTTCCCCCCAACCAATCACAGTACTAGAATATTTCCCATAGACAGTAATAACTTTTAGGGCGCCCTTCTTTCTCCACTCAAAATAGACGCACTACATATGATTGGTGGATTCATATCTGCCAAGTATGAGAAATGGAAACATCAGCTCACCTATAGTATGATGATGAGTCCTCTGAGTTGCTCCTGTGCACACACCATGCTCCAAGAGGCGCACAATACAACAGGAAAAGCAAGTCCACGGTAGGCACCAGGAGTAATGCAAACAGGGAAATGTATTTAAGAGCAAAAAGCCATGAAAATGAGCAAATACAGTGCAATAGCTGGCATGGGATCAGAGAGATGTTGCCGCTGACATGTTTCGGGCGACACAGCGCCCATAGACGTAGATTCGTATCTGCTGCCTGGGCTCAACCAATCAGCTCTTTTCTGCCTTTTTTACTGTATTTTGAACTGTCCCGCCTTTGCATTTGTTTGGTCAATACTTCTCCATACTTATAATGTTTCACTGTCGCTCCTTTTCGATTGGTTGGTTTCTGCCGACCAATGAGAAGAGCTTACAGTTTTTTAATTACTGTATTTCCCGGCAATTCTCTATATCGAAATTTCCTGATTTATCGCCGCCTTGGCGACAAACGCTTGTTAGGGATTTGATTGATGTATGTTTATAGAAGGTTTCAGCCTTTTTCAATCATTTTTACACCTAATAAAAAACGATTTTTTAAATCATACTCCATGCCGCAGGGCGCTGAGAGCCCAAGATTTCCATTTGGCCCCATTGGCCCGATCTCCTCCCCTTTTTAGATTTAACCCCCAATTTTGGGACCCAAATTTTAAGCCCTTCGTATTCTGATTGGCCCGGGATAGCCAAGCCCCCGCTAGCTCAACCAATCAGCTCTTTTCTGCATTTTTACTGTATTTTGAACTGTCCGCCCTTTGTATTTGATTGGTCAATATTTCTCCATAGGTTATAATGGGTCACTGTCGCTCCTATTCTGATTGGCTAGTTTCTGCCGACCAATGAGAAGCACTTTTAGAATTTGAATTGCTGTATTTCCCAGCAATTTCCAAGATCCTAATTCCTGATGTAGCGCCGTTCTAGATTTTTGGAAAGTGATTTTTTTTTTTTTGGAAGGTTTGAGCTCTTTTTCTGATAATGTTTTTCACCTAATAAAAGCGATCTTTTTGGAATCATACTCCATGCCGCATGGAGTTGGGAGCCGAGATTTCTTTTGCGATCTTCTATATGTTTCCTCTCATGTTACGTTCTCACTCCACTTCGCCTCCGTCGGCTCATTTAGACCAGAATCAACTAGGTCTGCCTGTCGGAGCTGGCGAGCGCTGCAATGCGCCGCACTTTGCCGACCCGCGATTGTACATGCCTCGGAGTTTTGTAACGCACCTCGTCCCGCCCCAGAACGGCCACACCGCGCCCATTACACGCCCCTTCATGTGAGGCGCATCCGAAAGTGGCGAAGGCTGCGCCTAACATCACATCCCTGCGTCCAACAGAGGATTCGAGTCGGTGAGGCGCAGGATACGGCAGAAATCGCGCGAAAATCCCGATCATACATGTCGCCCTGTTTGGAAGAAGAGAAATGCTGCCTATGACTCACAGAACACCTTCCCCACTGTTAAACATGGAGGTGGAAACATTATGTTTTGGGGGTGTTTCTCTGCTAAAGGCAAAGGACTATTTCACTGCATCAGTGGGAGAATGGGTGGAGCCATGTACCGTAAAATCCTGAGTGACAACCTCTTTCTCTCTGCCAGGACATTGAAAATGGGTCGTGGCTGGGTCTTCAAGCAAGAAAATGACCCAAAACATACAGCCAAGACAACAAAGGAGTGGCTCAAAAAGAAGCACGTTAAAGTCATGGAGTGGCCTAGCCAGTCTCCAGACCTTAATCCCACAGAAAATTTAAAGGAGGGAGTTGAAGCCCAAGTGCCAAGAAACAGCCTCAAAATCTTAATGATTTAGAAATGATCTGCAAAGAGGAGTGGCCCAAAATTCCCCCTGACATGTGCGCAAACCTCATCATCAACTACAAAGCACGTCTAACTGCTGTGCTTGCCAACAAGGGCTTTGCAACCAAGTATTAAGTCTTGTTTGCCAGAGGGATCAATTCCATATTTCTCACTGCAAAGTGCAAATAAATTTATAGAATTTATACAATGTGATTTTCTGGATTTTATTGTTGACATTCTATCGCTCAATGTTAAAATTAACCTAACCTTAAAATTATAGACTGTTCACATCTTTGTCAGTGGGCAAACTTACACAATCAGCAAGGGATCAAATAATGATTTCCTTCACGCATATATATATATATAATATATATATAATATATATATATATAAATATATATATATATATATAATATATTAAATATAATAAATATATATATATATATATTTATATATATAGAGAGAGAGAGAGAGAGAGAGAGAGAGTGTATATATGTGGACAAAATTGTTGGTACTCACCTACAATGATCACTGAAGTAGACATCCACTTTAAAATAATATGCACAATAACATTAATACAGCAGTGTGTATAAAGAAAAGAATTACAACTTTAACAAGTGCTGGGTGTCTACTTCCAGAAGATATGAGTATGGCAGCATAACATGAATGCTGTATGTAATAATTCTGCTTATATTTGTCTGTGTAAACAATGTTCCAGCTGTCAGGTACAAAAAGATCAGAAACCCCTGCCAACCAAAGGGTTGCTGCCATTGGCATTATAGTCAGTACTAAAACCTTTTTGCACTCTTTTGCATTTGTTTCCTTCATTCGATTAGCAGTTATCTTGCTTTGTTAAAGACAATTATTGCCACTAAAGTGAGAAATCACTCTGTCCACACTGTGTACATATAGTATTGTGAGTTTCCGATTTTCTACAGACACATACCACTTCACAGTATCCTATGCAGGAAGAGTCTAATGATTGACAGCTGTGAATTAAGGAGGGGCAGGTGTAAGGTTAGTGACCTCAGCTCCTAGTCCCAGCTAAACAACAGGAAACTCTGTTTCAACAATGATATGAAGATCCCAAGAGGACCCAGCCTGGCAGCTGTACTTAGTCACCCCATTTCACCATAGAATCAGTCTGTAGAGAAACAATGATGCTTCAGGTTTTGAAGCTGGACTTACAGATTTGTGTTATCAAGTTAATTTTATTCTTCTGACAAATAGGTCTTCTTTTTCCACCTGTTAGGAGGTTTTCCATCTGTAAGGTTTCAAATTAAAAACTTTGATGCTCATTTAATATAACACTTTTGGTTTTAAAAAAGGTATGGATTATACAAAAAATAAGCACACCCAGAAGCCCAGAAATTTAACTTTGTGAGCCGCCCTCTTCCAAAATCAAATACAGCTGGCAGATTCCTAGTTCCTCAGTGGCCGGCATGGTTAGCCTTGTTCTGTCCTCCTCCTAGCTAACAGAAAGTCGAGACAGATGAGAAGAAACACTAGTGCACTATGCCAGAAGTTACTTTCTACTGCAATCCATCCTTCTCTTCTTCAGGCCCATCCATTCTCCAAAGGTTTAAAAATGTAGAGGTGTTACACAAACAATGATACTTCATACACTATAAATGGAAAGTGTAGGATGGGACAATGAAGGCATCATATAACAGATACCGTATAGGAATTCAGACCACAGCCCTAAGACAATATAGACCTCTGACCAGAACCCACGAAAGGTCCTCATGTTGTTCAGCATCTAGACACAATGTAGTGAGGCCCATTGGTGAAGCAAGGTAGATACGTTGTAAGTGATGCTGAAGTTATCTGTTGGATTTTATTTGCATGATGCAGCCTTATCTTCAGGGTGTCCATGGTGGGAGGAGAGATGCTGATTTCCTCATACAAAACTGTACAAAACACCTGTCATGATTGTGCCTGACACACCCTCGGCTTTTGGCTCTGGTCGCCGGCCACGGCCGGTACGACGTAAACCATAGTTTTTAACGTAATACCTTGTATTCTTATTTGAACTAGTCCTTCTTTCCCTGTATGTTAATTGATTCCTGGCCAACGCCCTCCAGCACTCTTTTAGTTAACCGGTGTTCCACTTTGATTGACAGTCTTGTTTCCCTATCTGTTGTGTTCTTTCCACCAATCACCTCGGTTCTGTGTTCTCTGGTTCCCTATTTAAGGATGCTGTTACCACTCACCTGTGCCTAATATGGTTTCTCTTCCCTATAGTTCGCCTGTATTCTCATTTGACTTTCTGTGCTCTCTGACTCTTGCTTGGTTCCTGGTTATTCTTTTGTCTCACGTTTTTGTACTGCGCTGCCCGTTTGTTACTGACCTGGCCTGCTCGACTTCTCTTGTTTGTTCTGTGTTTATTTGTCTTCTTCTGTGTTTCACTTATGCAGAGCAGTAATCAGTCTTCTGGTTGGGGCTTACCTGGTAAGGAGTCATGTTCCCCAAAAGGCAAAGACAGAGGTTGGGACCAGTGTCAGGGCCTCACTCGTCTGTGTCTCTGTGTGTGCCCTGACAGTCCCTTACAACAGTGTTCCCCAACTCCAGTCCTCAAGGCACACCAACAGGTCATGTTTTCAGGATCTCCCACAGAATGCACTGGCAATAATGATATCACCTGTGCAGAATGCACTGACAATAATGACTTCACCTGTGCAATGCTAAGGAAAGCCAGAAAACATGACCTGTTGGTGTGCCTTGAGGACTAGGGTTGGGAACCTCTGCCTTACAACACCCTTTTATTAAGTTGGCACTATTTCAAATTTGGTGACTTTTTCCATGGGCTTTATTTACACTTTTTAAAACTTACACAAAAGGAAAGTGAATTGAAGGTTTAAATAGATTGAAGCATGTTTCCTTTTTGCCAAAAATGTATCTACAGTTTTAGGTCCGTAAAGGACAGCACAGGGATCATGGGCTCATATAAGGCTAGTGGTATGTTCACTCCATGTTTTCGTTTTGGCATTTCAGTTCTCCCCCAAATTCCGGAAGCATATTTAAGGGGTTGTTAATTTATTTATTTTTTATAGTTAATTAGGCTCATTATGGTCTAAACAATCGTTATATGCTTTATTATATTTTTATTTATTTTATTTATTATTTTATTTATTGTATTTTCACATTATTTTTTTTATTATTATTATTTAAATGGCCTTAAATGTTGATGTTTTGTTCTGAAGGTCATCTCTTAATAATACAGTCAGTGTGTGGCTGCGCTATAGAAGCATCAGCCTTTTAAGTAGCACACATGCCCAGTAGATAATTAGGTTTAAAATGTCATCCCTTACTAATATAGTTGCTGGACAGCTATACTATAGAAGCAACGACCTCCTGACTAGCACGCATGCCCAGTAGATAATTATGTTTGGAACGTCATCCCTTACCTAGCTAGTGGGTGACTACACTATAGAGGCAACGGCCTCCTAAACTAGAATGTCTGCCCAGTAAATAAAATGTTCAGAACATCATCCCTTACTGATACAGACGATGGGCAGCGTTACTATAGAAGCGACGTCCTCTTGACTAGCACGTATGCCCAATAGGTAATTTTGTTCGGAAGGTCATTCCTTACTAATGACTTTACTTATCTAAACTGTTGATGTTGTTGCATACCACAAGATCACCCTCCACGAAGAAGTATTGGACAACATCTTTATCACGCTTGTGAAACAAAGAAATCCAAATACCGCCTGCTAGAAGATTCCACTGCTGTAGCCTGGAAGAGCTCAGCCTTACACTTGGGCAGATCCAAATCTCTAACAAAATTGTTCAGTTCACTTTGTTTTGTTAGGTGTGTTTCAGTTGAGGTTGCTGACAGAAAATCTAGCTAGTGAGAGTAAAATGCTTTACCATGACAAACTCTTCTTCCTTACTTGATCGAAAAAGTGTTTCTGGTGTTTTTGGAACCGGCAGTTCTATATGTGGTACTTGGCGTTTTGCAGATGGAATGTTTGGATACTGTAAAGTCCACTTCTTCTTCCTTGAAACTCCTTTTCTATTGGCGGGCACATGCAGAAATAGCAATTGGTAGTGTGATCAGTTGGTTCTCTTCAGATAATTGACACTGCAAAAGGCATAGATTGCCTTTCCCATGCAGTCACTGGATAAGATGTGATGCACATCTATTGCAGCATATGTGTGGAGCCCAACTCTTGTCCTGATCTCCTATTCTACAGCCAAAATACAGGCTGTAAGCTTTCCTTATTATGGTAGACAGGTTTCGCCTTTGTGACACAAAAATGAATTCTCTGCATATGCAGCAAAAACTAACCGCTTTGTTAATGCAAAAACAAGGCATATCTGAAAAAAACATAGAAATATGTCAATATGCTAAGAAATCCTAAAACTGTATATCTTAAACACAGAGCATTTGCAATAAAGATTATGACATTGGAGCTGAGTTGGCGTTTTTGATTCGTCACCCTAAGATTATATACTGAAGGTTCAATAGATTAAATACTATAGATCAGGGGTGTCAAACTGCGGCCCTCCAGCTGTTGGGAAACTACAACTCCCATGATGCCCACGGTTACAGATTATACAAATGCATGATGGGAGTTGTAGTTTCCCAACAGCTGGAGGGCCGTAGTTTGACACCTGTGCTGTAGATAGTAATAGACTAGCTACTAACAATGCAATAATGATGATGAAATAATAAAGATGCAAGTTTTCTGTAAGTCTGCTGAAAGTGTTATTACAACCTCCTCTGGATCTTGAAAATTAGAGCCAATTAGCAAATGTAAGCATCATATTCGTTTTCAGCAATACAAAATTAGTTAGGTTTAACTGTTTTTGTCTCCAGACCAATTTGACTGTAAAGCAGTGTAATTATCTACTGGGCATGCGTGCTTGTTAGGAGGCTGACGCTTCTATAGTATAGCCACCGACTGGGTGGATACACAAAATACTGCTGCTTTCTGTGTGAGTGGGATAGTTGTGCAAGAGAATATCACTACAATAAAAGAGACTGGTCTTTCCAACATTCACTTCAGGCAGGGAGTAAAACTGTCCTGCATCCAGTACTTGTTGATCCACATAAGATTTGGTTACCACCATTGCATATCAAGTTGGGTTTAATAAAGAACTTTGTGAAGGCAATCAATAAAAATGCAAAAGCATTCAAGTATCTCATTGATACATTTCTAAGGCTGAGAGAAGCAAAGATATAGGAAGAATTCTTTATTGGACCACAGATTGGTAAGCATCTTCAAGATGCGGATTTTGTCTGTTGCAGGGCAAAGAAATGGCTGCATGGGCAGCATTCACATTAGTGGTAACTAATTTTTTGGGAAACTAATGAGCAGATAACTATGAGGAGTTGGTGCAAAATCTCCTCAAACCATATAAGGATTTTGACTATAACATATCCTTAAATACTCATTTCTTACATTCACATCTAGACTTTCTCTTAACCAAACTGCATAGCAGTGAGCAATGAGCACGGTGAAAGATTTCACCAAGATGTTGCGGCTATGGAGAAAAGAAATCATGAAAAATGGAAACAATGCTTGCAGATTACTGTTGGACAACTGTAGGAGATGATCTGATGTAGGAGTACAAGAGACAAGCAAAAAAGAGTTGTCACTGAATGAGGACCAAATTTTGTAGTGCATTTTCTGTAAGAGCATGTCCCCACGGCACGGGTTTTCGGCCGGTTTTGTCAGGCGGTTTGCGGTTTTGCAGACCGCCTGAAAAACCGTCCGAAAATGAGCACAATGGTGCTCTATGGAAAACCCGTCTGGAGAAAAGTCACGGAGAAAAGCCATCCCACCCGTGGCCTTGGGGACGGCCGCAAAACAGGTCAAATACCGGCCGGCAAACTGGCCGGTATTTGTCCTGTGCCGTGGTAACGCACCCTAACTGTTTACAATTCACAATAGTGTTTAGACATGGTTTAGTTATTTACATTTTTTTAAGTTTCCTCCAAATATCTAAAAAATTAACATAACAAAATATTCTGCATCTTTATATTTGCAAAATGAATAATGTTTCAAAGTACTGACCAGTCTGCTTGATAGACGACCTGACCACACCACCACGCACAGACAGGGAGCATCTCAGCTGGATGAGAGACCAGTGGTCTTCAGTGCTGTTCAATTATGAAAGTCAATTCACTCTGAAAACAATGTTTGGTTCAGCACCTCCAAAAAACTTTAAATGTGGGTGCACGCTGTAATGGCTGTAATCTAAATACACATAACAATATCAGCAGCACACAAAAATAGAATACGTTGAAAAAAACCTTCTGTTTTAAAAAAAAACGAAAGTTTTATGAGGTTCTTAGTTCACACTTTTGCGCAGAATTGCTTAAGCCCACCTTCGACTTCAACGAGACCTCAATGCAGGTGGGTCCTACACTACGTTGCACTAACGCTATATTTCTCTGTGGTCCATCCAGACCTACCTTTTAGAATGTGAAGGCACAAGCTACTAAATACACTGCACTGATTAAAAAGTCTGTGTAGATGGGTGGAGTGCTAAAAACCAAGATGGAGGCAGCTAGTCCCCCCATGTACAATCCAAAAACAATGTTTGGTTCAGCACCTCCAAAAAACTTTAAATGTGGGTGCACGCTGTAATGGCTGTAATCTAAATACACATAACATTATCAGCAGTGTAGGACCCACCTGCATTGAGGTCTCGTTGAAGTCGAAGGTGGGCTTAAGCAATTCTGCGCAAAAGTGTGAACTAAGAACCACATAAAACTTTCGTGTTTTTTTAAAGCAGAAGGTTTTTTTCAACGTATTCTATTTTTGTGTGCTGCTGATATTGTTATGTGTATTTAGATTACAGCCATTACAGCGTACACCCACATTTAAAGTTTTTTGGATTGGGTGAACCCAAAAAATTGTTTTTGGATTTTACAAGGGGGACTGTTTTTCCTCCATCTTGGTTTTTTTCACTCCCCCCATCACACAACTTTTAATCAAGGGAGTGTTTTTTTAAAACTGGGGCCCTTCACATTCTAAAAAGGGAGGCTGGGTTTGGGCCACATAGAAATAAAGCGGTTTTGTGCAAAATTTGTGTAGGACCCCACCTGCATTTTAGTCCCCCGTTTGAAGTCGGGGGTGGGGTTAAACAAATTTTGCGCAAAAGGGGGAAAAAAGAAACCCCATAAAACTTTCGTTTTTTTTAAAGGCAGGAAAGGTTTTTTTTTCAACGAAATTTAAATTTTGGTGCTGCTGAAATTTTTATTTTTGTAGTCAATTTAAATTTTTAGCCAGAAATTTTGGGGGTGCCAACAATACTGGAGATATCAAAAAAGGGGGATATGTATCCAAAGGGAAGGGGACCTTTGCTATTGTCAAACACACAGATATTAAAATGTTACGAAAGGGCTGACAAACTTTTTCCCCCTTGGTTTCCCCTCAACCTCTCTTAAAAGTGCCAGGAGGGTTTTGGGGGCCTTCTCATCCTTTTGCAAGGCATTGTTTCCAAAGAATTGGGGCATCAGGGGGTGATGGAGCCAAAAACATCCACTTTGCCTTTAAGTGACTCTTCCCCTTTACTCTGTGACCCTCTAACTCATTACCACTTTTGTTTTGAAAAACATTTCCCGCCTTTAACCCCCATGGAAAAGGTAAAATTTGATCAAAATAAGGGGGTTTTTTTTGGTGGGCCTGAAACTTTAAAAAGTTTTAAAAAAGGGAAAGATTTAAAGGACTGTTTAAATTCCAAATTTTAAAATTTATTCCCTAAAATTTTTTGGACAAAACAGGGATTTAAACACCTGTTTTGAATTTTGCTTTTTAACTCCTTTTTAAGATCAGGAGTTTTTACAAAAAGTGGGTGAAAAACTGAACATTTTGGGCATGTGCATTCTAAATTTTAAAAGATGGTCTCATTTAGTGCATTAAAAAAAAAAAATTCAAGAAATTTTTTTTTCATCCAAAAATTTTCAACCAAACAAAAACCCCAAATTTTTTTTGTAAGTAGTGTTAACATTTTGTAAGTTTATAGACACAACCCATTTTTACCCAGTAGAAGGGTTTTTTTTTGAGATAAAACCTAAAGATAGGAAAACGATAATTTTGCAGAAGTCTGTTACATAAAACACCCTGACTCATTGCTGATGGCAACCTACTCTTTTCCTCCTGCTCTGCCCAGTTAGCATGTTCTGCCACCATAGTATCAGCTGATGATGCCTGTCACTTCAGGTTACATAGGCAGACTGGCACTATAGACAGTATCAAAGGACTAGGTGGAGAACTTCCATTTCACTACCTTCTGTCCCTAACTAAAGCCAAGCTCAGCTATTCAGTGCATCCATGGAACCCAAAGTGCCATATAGGTTTTTCCAGGGATAACATTTTGTTAAAACAGTACCCAATTTAATACCGATAAGGGGATTCCTACCTAAACCTATATATTTATATCAACCCCCAACTTTAAAAGAAAAAAAGGGTTTCACATCACTCACACCGTTGAATGTTCTACGTAAGTTCTCCAGAATGGGATATTCACCATGCTTAGGTACCTACATAAAAGAATTATTAGGGTTATCCTCTTAAACATTTAACTGGACCAAAATGGTCTCAATTTTTTAATATGTGGCCCTTAGGCTACCAACAGACAAACTTCACCTATGCAGCTTCACCTGTAGGTTGGATTTCCCTGCAGGCTATAAAAACATGTGGTTACCCCTTTAAATACTCCAATAGTTCATGTTTTCAGAATTTCTATAGCAATGCACAAGGATACATGACCAGAGAAGGTCAGTGTGTGTACATTAGGTGCTTGGGACTTAATGCCCTTATTTAGAAATCTTGCGTGTGTGGTCTGGTTGTTCGGGCTGCGTGACTGTACTGGGGGGTAATTTTATCTTAAAGGTTGCCCAAATTTTAGGGAGAAAAAAACCTTTTTTTGTAGGTTCCCTTTGGGAAGTTGAATCACATAAATTTACACAAAAAATCTCGGAAATTAAAAAAATAAATAAAAGGCATCCATTACACTAACAGTGTTCTATATTTTACGCATCTCTAAAGTGTTTATTCACATAATGCAGTCATCTTTTAGTTTGTGCTGTGATCATGGTAAAAATCTACATTGTGACCGTAACTTGTGATTAAGCACAAACACCTACTAAGCTGAACATTGTCAAGTGACCAATAATCTTTGGAAGGATTTGTACTTGTTCCACATAATTTAAAAGAAAAAATTGTTTTGTCAAATCAATTTAAATATAATTTTTATTGTAGTTATGTCATATATAAACAGTTTTAAATGCAGCTTGCAGGTTTAATTACTTTAAAAAAACCGAGTTAAAATCAAAAACAAAATATTAAAATATTTATACAATGCAAATCAATGAGGCTAATCAGAGCCAAGAATAGAGCACAACTGCTTAGCATTTAACTTTTGCTCAAAGAAGGCAACAAAACATATACAGCAGTTGAAATAAGTACTTAACAAGTCGCCAATTTTCTAAGTTAATCTATAACTAAAGGTGCTATTGACATGAAATTCTGACCAGATGTCGGTAACAACCGTCAAATTAACACAAGCAAAGAAATCAAACCATATATTTTCAGAAATTAAGGGCCAAATGTATGAAAACTGTCTTGGCCTAAGACTTTCTTTGTTGTCTATAGAAACCAATCAGAGTTCCCCTTTCATTTCACATAGTGCCTGGAAAAAAAAAATGGGGGCCGATTTTTTTGGGTATGGCAACAAAGAAAGTCCTAGACCTAGACAGTTTTCATACATGTCCCCCTAAGTTCTTAATTACAGGAAATGACACAGGGCAAAATTGTTGAATACGCTTAATAAAATTTATTTAATACTTGGTACAAAAGCCTTTTTGGTGATGACAGCATCAAGACACCTCCTATATGGAGTAACTAGTTACATACATTGCTCAGGTGGGATTTTGGTCCATTTTTCCAAACAAACACTCTTCAAATCCTAAAGGCTCTGTTGACTCCTTCTATGAATTTTGAGCTTTAGTTCTTCTATTGGATTTTCTATTTAGATTTTCTATTGGATTCAGATAAGGTGATTGGCTGGCCCATTCTAGCAGCTTTATTTTCTGTCTCTGAAACCAATTGAGAGTTTCCTTGGCCGTGTGTTTGGCATCATTGTCTTTCTGAAATGTCCATCCTCGTTTCATCTTCATCATCTTGGTAGATGGCAGCAGATATTTATTAATATTGTATTGGTACATTTGTTCATTCATCCCTCCTTTAATTACATGAAGGTTGCCTGTGCTGGATGCTGAAAAACAGCCCCACACCATGATTTTCCCATCTCCACACTTCACTGTTGGTATGGTGTTTTGTGGTGATATGCAGTGCCTTTTGGCCTCCAAATATGGCATCCAAAGAGTCCAATTTCAGTCTCATCTAACCAGACTACCTCAGATGGTCCTTTGCTTTTGGATAACTCTTTTTATAATTCTTTTTACTCCTCTTTTTACTCCTCTGTCTGAAATTTTGTGGGGAGCACCTGGTCATGTCGTGATTATGGTGAAATTATGTTCTTTCCACTTCCGGATTGTGGCCCCGCTAGTTTTGAATGACACCTTCAGTAGTTAAGAAATTCTCCTGTTACCAATGACATCAGTATGTTTTGCAACAATAACTTTGTGAAGGTCTTGAGACAGTTCACTGGTTTTACCCATCATAAAACATTTCTTGCACCTTGGTAATGAGACACATTTTTATAGTTCATCAATTGAACCGGCTGATATTATTTTTCACTGAGTGTCAGGATTGCTTTCTAACTACTGATAGATTTCAGCTGGTGTCATGACTTTTATGGCTTTTTATACCTCTCTTTCTATGCTGAGAATTTCATGTTAATAGCACCGTTAGAAATAGATTTACTTGTGGTGACATGTTCAATACTTATTTCACCCGCTGTAATAAACAATACAACCTCAGGTAAAAGTAAAGATGTCTCTCCATCTCCGCCAGCAGAAAAAATGTAATCAAGGTACTGACACAAAGTTAACAGAAGAAATATGCCAAGCAGTATTATTATTGCATCTCCAGTCCTCTCAACATATCACCCAGCTCTTCCCCGAGATGCCAGGAAGGTAAAGAAAAAGGTGACATCGATTGATTTATTTCTGAGATTGTACAATATTGACCAAGCAAGAATCTCATGTATACCGCTTGTTTCTCAGTATCCAAATGTCATAAATAGATTACGTTCTTAAAGGGGTTCTCCTCTTTGGACAATCCTAACTTGTTAGAAGGGTCACCTGACAATATGCTGATCACAAAATATCTTCCATCTGGAATCTCCAACAATTCGCTTTAATATTTGAGAATATGTGAGAATTCAGTTTCTCTACAGCACCACCATAGGTGAAATAAAGTATTACACAGTGACCATTCACGTCAATGCATTGTCTATGTACTGCAGTACGAGACAGGTCCTCGACTCTGGACAGGAAATGAGGAGCCTGAACTCAGGATCCCTCTTTATGAACTCAGAATTCCTTACTAATGTATTTAAACATGGGACAAGGCCTTTAGTTAACAAATCTACAATGGGCAGATAATCCCTAAGCCAACAAGCAAGTATATCACAATTTGCAAGATATTATGTACAAGAGGTGGAGAAGTTCTTAACAGTATGAAGCTTCTCCTGCATCATCCAAGTAGTGAAAGATTAGTAACATACTGGATAGGGAAATTTCAGAAGTTCATACATAGCGAGCAACTGTAGCGACTTGCCCCCTAATATGACTGGGCATAACAACATTCCCACAGGACGTAAAAGAAGTCCATATGGCTTACCTTACATCTAGAACAAGCAACAAGTCTCTTTGGGACATAAGGTAAAGCAGGAAGATTAAATTCTAATGTAACATTGTTAATTATCCAAAACTGGCTGTCTGGGCAAACCTCATTAATTGTATGGTTCTGCATAGACAGATACCTCGTTCTAATCTTTGAACTGGCATCTGGGTCATGAAAACCTTTTTCAGGATTATATTTTAGAAGAAATTGGACAACAAGAATCAAATTAAGTTTTTTGGGAGTTTGATTGGAAATTTAGAAATGTGAAACTTATTTTGACGTGCTCCCTAGGAGGGAGTCCAATTCAGTTTCCATGAATTTCTATTTCTATGAAATTGTGTAATGCACAAACCAAAATGATGACACAATAGTGATGATGCACAGGATATTCTAAGAAATGAAACAACTCTAGATGGGATGCAGCGAAAATCTCCCTGTCTGCAGTAATTAAATATAATTTCCCGGGACAGGGGTCAAAAAACAAACCCGAAAAATTTTGTAATTTTCCATTATGAATCTTTACACCATATATAGTCATTTCCATGTGCCACAAGTCTTCTTAAAATGCATTGCTGCAGCATAGTTTGCTGGCATAGAATTTTTTTCTTTTCTTCTTAATAAAACTTGTAAGTGGTTTTGAATGTAAAGTAAGAATACTTTCCTATAATCACTTTCCTATAAAACAGAACTGCTGGTCACGGGGATCCTCTGCTGTAACCTTTGCATTTGCCTTGCACTTCAGATTTATGCTTAGTACTTCCCTTTTAAATGCTCTATTATTTACATAGCCAAGTCATATTATTATGCCCACTGTCATGGCGGCCACGGGCACCGCTGCCCCTGCGGCCGTTTCCCTGCTGCCAGGGCCCGGGGCCGGGGATTGCGATCAAACCCCGGGCCCCCCTCGTCCCCACGCCGGCTCCTTACAGGGCCCCCGTTTCCGGTGAACGGCGGCCCCGTCTGCCCCGGGCCGTCGTGCGCTCGCGCCCCCTACGGGGGTGGGGCGACACCCGGGTTTTTAAATTTTAAAGGGCCAGGCCCCGGAAATTTGGCTTTTGCCGGGCGCTGGTCCTATATAATGTATCCCCCCCGGCCCCTCTTCCCAGATTTTGGGGGTTTTTTAGGAGAGTTTGGAGTCCCCTTGGGGTCCGATTGTTTAAAACCGGTACCAGTCGTTTCCCGCACGTTTCCTGCCCTTGCCGTTTGCCCCTGCCCTGACCGTCTCCTGTCTCTGACCACGAACCCTGCCCCCTGCCCTGACCTTTCGCCTGTTCCTGACTAGGGGCCTTTGGATTACGATTTGTACCACCAGCCCCCCGGGCCCGGGGCCCCCGCAAGCAAGTCACGCGGGGGTAACGACCTGGTACCTCACCGCAGCAATCCTCCCGTTTGGGGGGGCCTGGTGAAAACCCGGGGGCACTTAGACTCCGTTCCGGCGGGTAACTACCATCGCTTGCGGTGGTCCAGGGGATCCACCGAACCCTCACAGTACAACTGGCCAGGGATTCCGCCAGGGAAACCTCGCCCAACCCGGGACGTTACGACGGCCGTGCCCAGCAGAGTCAGCGCATCGCCAGCTCGAGCCTGTTTGCAAAAACCTTGGGCTCGCCTACCTCCGCCTGCGGTCGCTGCGTCCCACCTCACCATTGCTCCTCGCCTCAGCCCTCCTCTCTGGCACCGGGACCTTCTTGAAATCTGCCGCCCCCCCGCTCGCATGATGGAGACCCCAAGAAGGAAAGGGTTTCTCATCAGGTTCTTTACCATCGAATCGGGGAAATAATTTCCCACTGACGGGCTAAAGTCGCTTTTATATTACCCCCTAATGGCGAAGCTCTGGCCGGGGCCCCCCGCTGGGGGCCGAGGGGGGACCCGCAACGGCTAACTTGCAAGCCTTCCCCCGGGGGTTTCCGGACTGTTTTGAGGAACCCGTCGCACCTCCTCACTGCCGCAGCACTGCCCCGCCTCCGCGGGCACTCCACTGGGGGACACACTCGTGCATTCCGCACCCTAGCCTGGGAAATACCTGGAAAAAAAGGGGCTCGGGTGGCTACTTTCTGGAAAGGGGCCTTTGGGGAAAAATTAAGGACGAGCTCGGGGTTTCGGACCTCCCTACCTCCTTGGACAATGTTGGGTTACCCACCCGGATCGATATCCTTTTTTCCCGAGAGGCAACGGGAGCCCGCCTCCAAGCGAGTCCACCCGACCAGCCGCTACCTCGCTTAGCTCCTGTCTTCCAACGCCCCCCCTTTCCTCCCCAAGGGTTTTCTTGAGGACGAAAATCAGGTGGAAAGGGACATCTGACCCGGAGAACCTGAAAAGCGACGTCTCAGGCATTTGTCCCCTTCTATCGGCAGTTCCGTCATTTTCATTGGAGCTGTCCGGGGTGTGCCCGGGAAACTTCCGCACCTAGGGCTCTAGGAGAGGCAACCCCCTGGGGTTGCAGTGGACCTCTCCCCGTCGGGACCCTTTCGGTTCTTTGGGGAACCTCGCCGGACAGCACCTTCCAGACCACCCTTCCGGGATGGGGTCCCCGTAACTCATTAGCCATGCCTGGTGCTCAAATACCCGGGCTTCCATGCCTCCCTCAGAAACCCTTTTCGTTCCTCCTCAGGGGCGAATCCCAAAGGATGCCATTCGGTTCGCATGCCCCCCCTTTTGCAGTTTTGGGGCGTTACACAGGAATCTATGAAGTTCTTCTTTAAGCCTCATCCTTTTCGAGACCTCCGGGGCCCCCCGGGGTTCAAGGGCATGCTCCGACCCTGAATTGGAAACAGGCGAATTCTTCGTTGGGGCCCGGGCCTGCCCCTCACGAGCCTTGGGGCAGTCCGCCCCTCCTTCAGATTGCCGTTCCCAAAACCAAACGAAGTCCTGCCGGGTTGCCTGCTCCTTACCAGGACAAGCTGATTTTTCTCCGAAAAACAGGCGAATCTTTGCCTCCGCCCCGGGCCCTCGATTCCCCTATGATCTGCACCCGGGGGACTACTCCTCCTCGAGGCAGAGTTTACCCATTTTTCCTTCCCGGAGACAAAGGCAAACCGAAATCCAAGAGAACCTACGAAGGGCTTCATACGTAAGTTTCATCCCTGCGGGAGGGATTCTTTTTTTTCGTCAGAAGAAAGATGGGACCCTTGGGGCCCCTGTATCGATTACCGTGGCCGAACAAAATAAAGTCAAGAATGGGTACCCCCCCTTTTTTTATCTCCGACTTTTTGACCGCCTTGTGGCGCAAAAATTTTCTTTTCTAAATTGGATCTCCGTGGACCTACAATCTGATTCGCATACGAGAGGGGTGACGGGGGAAAAACAGCTTTAACACCCGTGATGGCCATTTTTAGTATCTCGCATGATTTGGTCTCTGTAACGCTCCGGCTGTCTTCCAAAAAATTTGGAAAGAGTCTTCCGGGGACCTTTTATTTTACGTTTGTGGGTTTTTAAATCAACGGATGACATTTCACTATTCTCCAGACCTGGGGGACCCAACCCTCACCACGTCCGCCAGGGGGTCAACGTCTCCGGATCACCCAATTTATGCCAAGCTGGGAATGTCTTTTGAACGCCTCACTGCCCTTTTTTGGGTACATCGGCCGATCAAGGGCTACAGATGGACCCCCCCAAACTCTACATCCGCAATGGCCTGCCCGGGGGGCCTTCGGCCTTCAGGGTTTTTTAGGCTTTCCAACTATTTAAAAAAATTTTTTCCCATTCTCATCTCTGGGGCCCCTTGGTTGCCCTCACCAAAAGGGGGGCCGGCCCCAAATCCGGCCTTTCCCCGGCTCAAGAGGTTCAAAGTTTTTGAAAGCCGCATTTGCTTCCGCTCCTTTCTCTCTCGTCCGGACCCCCAGGCCCGTTTGTCTTAAATCGACGCCCCTCAGTTGGTGCCGGCGCCCTTCTTCTTCAGAAGCCTCCTGGGGAAAAATTCGAACTTGTGGGTTCTTCTCCAAAACCTTCACCCCCGTGAGGCAACTACACCATTGGGGACCCGGGGGAATCCTTGTATAAAATTGGCCCAGAAAATGGGTCACCTTTCTGGGGAAAGGGGGCTTCAAAAACCCCCGAAATATACAAGGATACAAGAACCTTTTATCTGCAATCTGCCCAGGCTTGAATCCCCCGCAAGCCAGGTGGCGCTTTTTTTTCGCCGTTTTAATTCTTCCAACTTCCGACCGCGGAAAAAAAAAAACGTCAGGGTACCTCCTCTTTTCCCGATCCTTGATCGGTAGGCTTGGGGGCCGCCCCTACAGCCAATTTTTTCCTCCGGAACGGCTTCTTGCGCTGTCCCGGAACCTTCTACAGGTACCTCCGGGAAGCCTACGTCCCTCCGCTTGCGGCTCAGAATCCCAAAGGGGGGGCTTTTGTCCCAAACTGCGGGGGGCCCTCCTGGGATTCACAAGTCCGTACAACTCTCTCCGAACTACTGGTGGCCCACTCTCATCAAAGTTCGGACTTTGTCCCCCTTTGCCTGTGCCCCTTTTGCTCGAACAAGGTCCCCGCCTCAACCCGCGGGTCTACTTCTGTCTCCCCTTTCCTGAGAAGCCTGGACCCCTAGCTATGGACTTTGCATGACCTGCCGCCTCATCCGGAAAACGGTCATTTGGGGAGGGTTGACAGGTTTTCCCAAGAGCTCATTTTGTTTTCCCTTTCCCGGGGTTTCCCTCGCACCCCCCGTAGCCCACTCTTCTTTTTACCCAAAATTCTTTGGTTACATGGGCTCCCTCGCACACACCTTTTGATAGGGGGGGTCCCTTTTTTGTCTAATTTTTGGCGGGCTCTGTTACTCAGTTACGGTTCCCGCGGAAATTTTCGTTTCGTACCACCCTCAACCAACGGGAGGTGGAGAGGGTCAACCAAATCTTAGGCCTATTGCGACATTTTGTTTCTCCCGGCAAGACAATTGGGGCTACCTTCCCCCTGGGCGGGAATTCTCTACAATTCCCTAGACTCATCTGCTAAACCGCCCCCTTTTTATTGTTTTGGGTACATCCCCCCCCCTCTCCCCTAGCCTTTTTTGTCCAGTTCCGCCGTGGGGCCAAGTGAGACATCAAGTCACTCGGCAGGTCACTCGTCAGGGCCCTTTCAGGCTTCCCTCGTACTAAGGGTTCAGGCCCATAGGTACCGGAGACCCCCCCCTTATTTAAGCCGGGATAGGGGTTTTGGGTATCGGCCAATACATTCTTTTAAGGTTTCCCCGCTACGTTGGGGCCTAAAAATATTTGGGCCTTTTGTGGGTTTTCTTGCTCAGCTTTAAACCCGGTTCCTACAAGCTCCGTTGGGGCCTCCCCTCTTTCGTGTCCCAACGCCTTCCCTGTCTCGCCCTCAAAGCCTGGGTGCTGAATCCTTCTCCCCAGATCGTCTCGCTTCTCCGTGGCCGAATCGATGGACACTTTGGGGAAAGGAAGGTGCTGGCACAGAAGACGTGAGGGGGAAACGGTTCTTTCTCTCGACTGGAAGGGGGGGCGGGCCCGAGGACGTTTTTGGGGGCCGGGAAAACAACTGTCTCCAGATCTCCTGGCTAGGGTTTAAAAAAAAAAAGGGGGGGGACCTTGGGGGGGGGGGGGTACGGTCGGCGGCCCGGGGGACGCTGCCCCTCGGGGCCCTTTCCCTGCCTCCAGGCGCGGCGGGGGCATTGCTCACCCGCGCCACCCTCCCCCACCCGGCTCGCTTACCTGGCCCCGCTCCGGGGGAACGGCGCTCCTGTCTTCCCGGCCGTCGTGCCATGCGGCCCCCACGCGCGCGCGCGAGGCCGGTTTAAATTAAAGGGCCGTGTCCCCCTAAATTGGCTTATTGCCGGGCGCTGGTCCATATAATTTTTCCCGCCCCCGGCACCTCTTGCCAGATTTTTTGGGGTGGGTTAGGGGAGTTTTGGAGTGTCCCTTGTGTCCGTATTGCTTAACCCGTGTCCATCCTCCGCTACGTTCCCCACCTTGCCTGTTTGCCGCCTGCCCTACCGTCTGCCCGTCTCTGACCAGAACCCTGGCCTGCCTGACCTTCTGCCTGTTCCTGACACGCCTTTGGATTCGATTCGTACCACGCAGTACCCCCCCGCCCCGCAAGCAAGTCCGCAGGGGGGAACGACCTGGTAGCCTCCGCCGCAGCAAGTCCCTCCCGCTTTTTCGGCGGGCTTGGTAAAACCGGGGCACTTAGACTCCGTTCCCTGGCGTGGCTTAACTACCATCGCTTGCGGTGGTCCAGCGGATCCACCAAACCGTCACACCCACTACCGCTTTTTCCTTCTGTAGCGCGTAGCTCATAAAGGAAGTCATATGTCACAGTTTTGCTTGGTATACGATGAGCTGTTTGCAAAAACATATCTTTTTATTGTTCATGGGTAAAAGGGGCAATTTATCAAGTGGAAAAAGAAACATTTTTTTTCATATTTTTTGAAACTAGGCAGTTTGTGAACCGTTTGTATGCTGCTATGGTGAAAGTGGATCATGAGTGGTCAAATGGCAACATTGTGAAAAGGACAAGTGGGAAAAAGGGCGACTGCCAATTGACAAAAGAGAGGGGAACATTGGGTATGGGAGGTGCTGAGGGGAGATAAACACTAAGGGAGCACTTTTCATCACTATGGGGATGTAAAATAGATATGGATAAGGATTGAACAGCAGAATTACTTTTCAATTTTATTTATTCTTTTATAGCACAACTTGCCTTTTTTTGTGAAACATAGCAACAGTAGACAAAAGGTGGCACAGCAAACACTATATGCTCAAGTCCGCAAAAGAGTTAATACGAAACGGAAATGTAAGAAAACTGCTCTTTACACTTCCTTTGAGTTTTCTTTTTTTTCCCCGTCCCCTTTTTTTCTTTTAAACCCTCTTCAATGGTGCTCGCCTTTTTCTCCTGTTCAACTGACCCCCGTGTCTCCGACAAAACGGGAGTTGACATCCCTGGCTCCGCCTTCTCACTTCTGAGTTGATGAGATAAACCACTCCCATTAATCAGTTTTGGTCGCCCACCCTTTTCCAAACAAACATGGTAAATTAAAAAAACACCCCCACAGGGGGAAAAAACTTAAAAATTCCCCGTACCATATCTTCATTCCACTTTTTCCCCCCCCTTGGGTTAACTTGGGTGGGGCAATCCTTTTTTTTTACCTTTTTAAAAATTAACTATGTGTTTATGCCAAAATGAACCAGGAGGCTACCGGAAATGTGTCTAAAAAAACAGTTCTGCGAACCATAATACATATGAGGGTTTGAATCAGACAGATGGTCGCTGCAACACTGCTATCCAAGCTATATTGGCAGAGAAAGCTTCACTTTTTTTTTAACCAATCGGTTTTTATTAGTTTTATACATATAAAGTTGTGTAACAATGAAAAATGCAGTAAACATAAGAAGAATGATCACAAGGAACAGGGACCACAAACAGTCCAGTAACACAATGTGAGCCAAAGTCAAGGAGTCAATACATTTCCAGCATTTCAGCATTGATAATAAGTAACATTTCCATAAAAAAAAACAAAAAAAAAAAACAGACAAACATGAGTGCTTACATGTTTAGAAGCATGAACATCCCAAAGGCCTCCGTATACACTATATGTCCCTAGGATATAAGTCAATCAGTTATCGAATTATTATCTGAAGTATTTAGATTCTATCCAAAGGCACCATTGTTCTTTTTTTCTTGCCACCAGTTGTGGGGGGCAGGAGAGGGAAGTCTGCATTTTATATTGGTAGTTAATCCTATCTACTATTTCCGTTATGTTTGGGTGAGAGATTTGATTTCCAGTGTAGGGCTTATGGAATGTCTTGTTGCATCAGGATGTGTTGTAAGACACATTCTGATTACTGTTGGAACATCATCTATGGACACATCCATTACTGCTAGAGAATGGGGTTACAAAGCAAAACGGAAGGAAGGACCCTACGCAGACAGATCATTTCATGGACCTTTAGAACGCACAGGTCTTGAATCCACCGGACAGATGATCAGCCACAGTGATAAGGTACCTGGCCTTCCACACCCGTCTCCAACAGAGTTTAGAGCAGATGAGAGTGGGAAGTACGCATAGTGGGTTTGGGTGAAGATACCACTTAGTAGAGCCTGTCTCGCAAAACTTCGGTTCGGTCTCTTCGCGTTTTCGACAGAAATTCGTTAGCGGTTCGAATTACTTCGGCACAAATCTAACGTTAAAAAAACAGCTATTTCCCCGGCTGCCCCGAGCCTGCAGGGTGCTGTAGAACGTTGTGCCATGCTTAACATATGCAGAGGGAGCTTGGTTGTGGTGCTTGATTCAGTTTGTGTTGTAGTATGACACGCACGCTCATGGACTCTGCCGCCGCATTTAGAAATCGCTTCCACTCTATAAAATTCCCTGGGCACTTAGAGGGCAAAATGACCAAAAAACTCAGAAGGGGAATGTAGCCTGATAAAGTCATGCTAGACGAAAGTGGAAAAAAACAGCATGAGAGACAGGTTGGCAACATTAGTGATAGAGTGTGGAGGTGAGGCGATTCGCCACAGCGAGCATGAGGTCGGCAGTGGCACATTTGACATTCTTGGAGGCGGCAAAACAGTATTAGGACACAGAGTGGCACTCAATGATACAGTGTGGAGTTCAGCGGCAGACAGTATGGGTCAGACAGTGGGACAATGGCATTCTGGAGTGGCAAAACAGTATTAGGCCTCAGAGTGGCTCACAATCAGCACAGTGTGGGGTCACGGCGGCAGCGACAGTAGAGGTCAGGCAGTGCACAATGAAGCATTATGGAGGCGGAAAAACAGTTATTAAGCCAGCAGAGTGGCACAACTCACGCACAGTGTGGAGGTTCTCACGGCGGGCGAGTATGAGGTCAAGGCGTAGGGCACAAGTGACAGATGGAGGCGGCAAAACAGTATTAGCCACAGAGTGGACAATGATACCGTGTGAGTTCACGAGCAGACAGTATGAGGTCAGGACAGTGGCGCAATGACTGTGTATGAGGCGCAAGACAGTATTTAGGCCACTGAGTGCACAATCACACAGTGTGGTGGTCACGGCGCGCAGCAGTATGAGGTCAGGCAGTGGCAACAATGATATATGGAGGCGGCAAAAACAGTATTAGGGCCACAGAGTGGCACAATGATACAGTGTGGAGGTCACGGCGGCAGCTGTAATGAAAGGTCAGAACAGTGGCACAATTATCAGAATGGTGGTGGAAAAACAGTATTGGGTTCAGGAGTGGCACAATCACACAGTGGTCACAGCTGGCAGCAGTATGAGTCAGGCCGTGGTCACAATGACATTATGGGAGCGGCAAAAACGAGTATTAGGCCACAGAGTGGCACAATGAACCGTGTGGAGGGTACTGCAGCAGCAGTATGAGGTCAGACTCAGTGGCACAAATGAATTATGGAGGTGAAAAACGTATTTAGGGCACAGTAGTGCACCATCACACAGTGGAGGTTCACAGCAGGAGAGTTGAGGTCAGGCAGTGGCACAATGACAAAGTCTGGAGCTGGCAAATAAGGTGTAGGCCAAAGAGTGGTTCATTGACACAGTGTGGTGGGCACGGCAGGAGCAACAGCCGCAGCATAGGTCAGACAAGTGCCTCAATGAACAGTGTGGAGGGACACGCAGCAGCTGAGGTCAGAACAGTGGCACAATAGACACAGTGAGGAGGCACGACAGTCTTCGATCGGAGTCACAGCAGCAGCATGAGGTCAGAAGAGTGGCATCATTGGTCATTCTTGCAGGTGGCAAAATCGTATTAGGCCACACAGAGCGGCACAATGGACTGGAGAGCGGAGGTTCATGGCGGGGGCAGGCAGCAGAGGTCAGGCAGTGGCACAAAGACAGAGCAGTGGAGGTGATGAGGAGCATCAGCATGAGGTCAAGAGAGTGCGGAGAGGACATTTCTGGAGGTGGCCAAAAGTACTAGGGCGCTAGAGTGGCACAATGACACAGTGTGGATGTCACGGCAAACAGCAACAGCAGCAGCAGAATGGACATAGAGTGCACGCAATGACAAGTGTTGGGTGGGTGGCACATACCAAGTCCATGGTAAGCGGTGGTAGGCAGATGGAGAAGAAAACTATCAGCAGATGGGTGGCATGGGGGTGGCGTCAGAATAGTGGACTGAGCAGGTAGTGTGACCCAGGACTGACGCCTAGAGGCAGTTGGTGGTGTGGATCAATCCTTGGACGATCCACGCCTGAGTCATCTTGAACAAAGGTCTAGTCGATCAACATTTCCCGTGGACAAGCGGGTTCTCCATGGGTACGCGGATGGGCCCGCCGCACTGAAACAAACCGATCTCGATGCCACACTACTGGCGCAGGACAGCTTCTCCACTGCAAAGACTCGGCAATTGCTGCCACAATCAAGTTTGGCTGGTCCCAGTAGTCCACGGATCTTCTAACTGGGGTGGCAGAGTGCTGTGCCAAGTAGGCCACTGTGGTCTGTTGGTTCAGAGGATTCTCCTGGTCCTGTGATGCCTGCTGCGGTGCGTCTGCCTGGCTCAACTAGGGGGTGAAGGAAGCTGACTCCTTTAGTGAATCCAGACTTGGTTACTGCTGAGGAGCTGATACGGCTCCTACCCCCCCACCTTCCCAGCAGCCGCGGTCAGTAGTACGTGTGCGCTGAGGAACCCCCCGGTCAGACTGGTCAGTGGAAGGGACGATGCCGCACATAGGCAGCGGTACAAAAATGATTACGGCGGATTTGCCCTTATAGTATTTGATGTTGTCTTCCCTTCAATAGATGGGAAAAGGCTTCCATTTTGGACCGTTGTAGCGAGGGTCCAATAGGGGGGCCAGAAGTCATCCCTCTGACGGGATGCTGATATTCGCTGTCCGCTAGCCAGGCAAATAAGCATGCTGGGCAACATCTGACAAAGTGACTCCGAGGGGCTCCCTGCTCCATTTCCACTGTATTACTGCCACGGTTGCTTGGGGAGTGCATCTGGTGGGCGCTCTCAATGTCGATCCACTCCTCAGTGCTCCTGAAGCTCCTCTGTGTCACTGGGTAGAAGAATCCACTCGCATTTCAACCGCTCAGACAATGATTCTGACTCCAATGTTCCCTCCTCCTCCTCCTCTCCATTTCAGTTCCCAACCCGGACTCATGTGGCCACGAGATGTAGTCGCCACATCTCCAGTCCCTGCCAGACAGATTTTTCACAGCATTGTTCCAGACATGAAGCAGTGAATGACGGTTAATCTCCCGATTCCTGGCGACTGACCAAATAAGTGGCCTCCTCGAATGGCCTCACAAAATCGGCAGGTGTCACGCATGAGCTGCACTGGCTGACATCAAAGCTTACACAGGTGAGTATTCTGTCTGCTGGATCATCAAAAAAATCGTTAATGCCTTTTCTGTTCGATACAGTCGGTTCCAAAACATGTGCAGGCTGGATTCCAGGGGTTGGAAACATCGCATATTAGAGCGTGTTTTGGGGTGGCGTTCTGCGCTGCAACTCGAGGAGGGTGTTTTCCTGGCTTGTACGAATGGATAAAGTGCATGCACAGTTTCTGGCCATTTTCGAATGTTCTGAGATCGGGGAAGACTTCAGGAGCACGTTTTACAACCAGATTGAACACGTGCGCCTAAGCAGGGCGCATGGACATGCGCTCCTCGGTGCAGCGAGGACACAGTCCTCCCAGTTGTCCGTCACCATGGTTCCGGCTTTGCAGTTGGCAGCCGGAGAATGCAAGCATCGATTTCTGCTGCATGGCCGGAGCAGTTCCTCCCCTGTGGTGACTTTGTTCGCTCCGAGGCATGGTAGGGTAGAACTGCGTTGACAACGCTGTGCCCTACACATGTGGTATTGGAGCAGTACTTGTGGAGGCTGAGATGGTGGTGGTGGTGGAGGAGGAGAGAGGAGGACCATTGGCGCAGGAGCGAGCAGTTTTGGGAGCTAGTGAGGAGGAATGAGCGCGGGCGTCTGTGTCCAAGAGTTGTGGCTTGTGCCGAGGAAGCAGCATTTCAGGTTGGCCGTAAAGGTACAGTATGCCCTGACCGTAGTTACAGCTCCAGACGTCCGCGCTGCCGTGTACCTGGAAACAAACGATGCCTCAGAAGGACTGGACCCACTCTTCTGTTCTACATATTTATGAAGATGCTGGTACTGCCTTTGGAAAGAAAATTTACGGCATTGGACTCTCCATCTCGGGCTCGGCACAAGCCCAATTTAGTTCTCTGAATGGTGGCAGAGTCCACATCTTCGAATAGGATGGGACAGGCAGGGCAGTACCAAGAGCTAAATTGGACGGAGCGACGGTCAGCTGCTGCAACTCTTAGGATGGGGTTGGCGCATAACTGTTGGTCTTTACAATCGCCTCTCTGAACGACTTGCTGGCGCCAGGAGTAGCGAGGAGCAGGAGGATCTGGACCCGGGAGATGATGTCAAAGAGACACAGCTCCCTTCTGCAAGAGGTGGGTGGTGCCTTGACTGGCCTGAAAGATGGCATGCGTGCACTGGCCGCTGCTGCTGCTGCAGCGGCAGGATGGACCACCCATCATCTGAGCCACGTTTATCCCAGGCCATCCGGATGGTGACGCTGCATGTGTTGACGCAGGGCCGTTGTGCCACGTTAGTCCCTGGCCTCGCTTCACTTTCTGCACCACAGATTCTACATATACCTTAGTTCGGCTCCTCCGGTGTCGTTAGCAAAGAACTGCCACACCGGCCGGTAGCCTGATTTTACCGCCCACGCTCCGCACTGAGAGACTCTTACCGCGGCTGCCTCGCCAGCCCCTGTGCCGCTACTGTCGTAGACCTGGAACGCGGGTTTTCTACCCGTTGCCGTTGGCTCCCGACTCACACTGATCGTACCCTGCTGACTCACGGCCACAAACCCACTGTGCTGCGCCGCTGCCTGACGCGCAAGGCTGACGCCATACTTCTCCTGCACGATGATGATAGCCCTTGCTTCACCCGGCTCCCAAGTGCGGTCGGCTACATCTCATCTATTTTGTGTTTCATCGTCATACTGTCCTCATTCACCGGTGCTTGGTAAGACCGAGGGTGACCTCTCACCACATGACCTCCCGCATGCCACTCTCCACATCTTACTTTGCCCGCCTACTGCAAGAAGCTGGGGATATCTGGCCCCATTTTCTTCGCTGACAACGTAGCTGCTGACTGCCCTCCTCAATTGTTCATCCTGCTATATAGTCGGCACTGAGCCCAGACCAATAGTAGATCCTGGCTGAGGGAGGGATGGACAGAAGGCGGGCTGAGGAAGGTGAGGGCCGCTGACCCGCTCCGGGCCATGCCAATAAGTGTTAGCTGTTCTGAGGTTCCACACCGACTCTTGGCTGGGTTGTCAGATGGTCATCTGAGAAGAGGATGACCTAGTCAAGCAATGCAAGAACCTTGGTTGCTGTAAAACACACGGCCGCTAGATTGACAGCGGCAGATGTGGCCTCAGCCGAGAGGAGTGACCCTGGCGACGTCCCTTTGCATGTGCTGCGACCCTGGGCCAGTTTCTGAAATGTTTTGTGCACTGCCACTCGCAGTTGCAGTGCCTGCCACCTCTCTGTCTGACATACTGTTTTTGTTCATAAGATTACAAGGGACTCTGTTTTGATGATGCTATCTGTATATGACTAAATATTACACCCTGTTTTTGACCTCTCCAAATGAACCCGTAAACAAGATTGGGTAACCCTTGGATTATTAATTCGCGCTCCACAAATGGCCAGAAGAAAATTTACTTGTATGTGTCGTTTACAAGCCACTGTGTGTTTTACTAAATGTAAAAGCAACAAACAGGCTTAATAACCATCGTTTGTGATTCTGCTACAAGAAAAATGTTATTATTTCGTGTGAAAGACGGGTTATTGTGTGTCGCAGACAGCGCAAACAAGCTTAATTAAACCTGGATGTAAATTGGCGCAGTAGAATTGAGCCACCACAACTAGTGCTTTGTAGGTGTTAAATTGGTGTTTTCTACGCCACACAACAAGAGATACAGTTGTAATTAGTCCTTTGCTTGTGCATAGGCATACCAAAAAATGTAATATATTATTTGGCGTGTGGAAAAGACGGTTTATTGTTTTGTCAGCACAGCGAGCAAAACAAAGCGCTTAATGTAACCCCTGGATGTAAATTGCGCCAAAGAATCGAGCCGCGGAAACTAGTAGGCTTGTAGCGTTACAATTGCGGTGTTTTCTACGACTCCCAACAAGAGATACAGTTTGTTAATTAGCCTTTGCTTGTGAATTAGGCTACCAAAAAAAAATATATATATTTTGGCGTGAAAAAAGACTGATTCATTTTTGGTCGCAGCACACTCCAAGCAAAACCAACGCTGTAATGTGCCCCTGGGAGTAAATTGCGCAAAGAATTGAGCGCACAAGACTAGTAGCTTGTAGGTGTTACAATTGAGCTGTTTCTTCTACGACACCAACATGAGATACAGTTTGTAAATTAGCCTTTGCTTGTGAATTAGGCTCACCAAATAAACAATATATATATTGGCGTTGAAAATACGGTTTATTTTCGTCAGCACACCAGCCAAAACAACGCTTAATTAACCACCTGGATGTAACTTGCGCAAAGAATAGAGCGCACAAACTAGTAGCTTTGTAGCGTGTTACGAATGCGTGTTTTTCTACGCCACACAAACAAGAGATACAGTTGTAATTAGCCTTTGCTTGTGAATTAGGGCTACAAAAAAAAAAATATATATTTGGCGTAATGAAAATGACGGTGTATTTTTGTCTCAGCACACCAGCAAACAACGCTTATTAACCCCTGGTGTAATTGCGCCAAAGAATTGAGCCGCACAACTAGTAGATTTGTAGCGTGTTTACAAATTGCGTGTTTTCTACCCCACACACAGAGATACAGTTGTAATTAGCTTTGCTGTGAATTAGGCTACCAAAGTAAAAAAATATATCTATTTGGCACGTGAAAAGACGGTTTATTTTTGGTCAAGCACATCCGGCAAATAACAACGCTTAATTAACTCCTGGATGTAAAATTGCGCCAAAGAAATTGAGCCACAAACTAGTAGCTTGTAGCGTTGTTACAATTGCGTGTTTTCTACGCACACACAAACAAGAGATACAGTCGTAATTAGCCCTTTGCTTGTGAATTAGGGCTACCAAAAAAAGAAAACTAGGATATATTGGCGTTGAAATATCGAGGTTTAGTTTTGTCGCACACCATGCAAAACAAAGTAATAACCCCGGAATGTAAAATTGAGAATAGAATGTCAGCAGGCCAACAATGAAGTGGTGATTTGTATTGTAAAAAACGCTGTTTCTTTAATGAATACAACAGAACTGGCTTAGAATCCACTTGGGATGATTGAATGTATATGCAGCTGCGTGGAACGCACAGATGTCAGATCCGAATACCACCAAAAAATCAGAATAGAACATTCAGGAAATCAGTCTCTGGAGAAAAGCTGAGGACACCCCACAAAGAAGCTGTGGTAAATAATCGAGTTCTTGAATAGCGCTATCAGCCCGCCAGCAGCAGCCTTCCCTATCAGTACAGTGAGAGGAGTGTGAGCTCCTCCAGCGGCGCGCTCGGGTTCTTATATTGTGCGGTGACGGACAGAATGCCCGTGTCGATTGGCCTTGCGTCTTGCACTATGTCATGCAGGCTATGCCTTCTTCTCCAGAGTGCTTTGCCCCATGTAGCGCCATGTGCTCGCAGCACATTTTTCAATCAAAGCATCACTTGTTCACCCGAAGTTACCCCAAAAGTTCGACTTCGTTCCGAACCGAAGTTTTCCTGAAATTCTAAACGAATTCCACTTCGTTAGAATCAATTCGCCCATCTCTAATCTTAAGTAGATTTTTTTCATGAGCTCGAGATGGTTAATGCATCTAGAATGTTTCATTACTGAATTAGATGCTTTTAGCCATGTATCCCAAGAGGGGAAGCAGTTAAGTTTCTTCTACCATTTTAATATATAAGGTTTGAGACTGATGTCCATATTGGAGGTATGTAGTTGTATAGATCAATGGAGAGCCCCCTTTCAGGGATACCTTCGCATTTCTAGATATTTAGATAAGGAGACTGTAATGGTGGCTGGTTAAAACCCTTTCCAGGTCGAAGGACGTGTCTAATCTGCAAATACTGGTAATAAGTAGGGAGTTAGTAAGTCATAGAGCACCCTCTAATCAGCAAACGAAGCAAGGAGTGCTTGTGATAGTCATTACATTTTAACAACCTCTGACTCTCCAGTTATGATTGGGAGGAGAAGGGATACTCAGTTGTTTACTGAGACAGGGCAATTCTCTTTAGATTATAGATATCCACCGTTCGTTTGACATATTTATTCAAGCATTTAAAACATGGGTAGAGTAAGCAGTTGTGGTTGAGGGATCTCGATTCCTAAATTAGAGGCTAGTAGCATGTCCCTTAACTGCGTAGGGGAAAACTGAACTTTTATTCCAGTTGTGACATCCCTCACTCCTTCTGGGGAAGACCAGAAACATTGGACAGGGTCAAGTACTGAAGCTACGATGTAAGAGAGCGATGAGGGACGGACTCCCCCCTCTTACGTAGAGAAGATATAGATATTTTTTCCTACATCTCAGTCTTTTCGAGTTCCCAAATAAACTGTAGTAGTTGAGATTGGAGCTTGATGGATTTAAGGGCTGGGAATAGGAATGGTAGGGATCTAGTGACATTATGAATTTTGGGAGCGAACATCATGTGTGGTAAGATTGATTCTCGCCGATCCATGATAAGGATAGGCCATTCAATTATTAATTGTGAGTAGAAAAAACAGAACTACATCATTTGAAGTTAACATTAATGGTTTGTATCTAATGATGGAAGATTTTATTCCTAAATAATTTATATGTCATGAGTCCAACACAATTTCACCAGACATTTTTTTCTGAAGAGGGTCTCAGAAACATTTAAGGGGAGATCACGATTTAGACTGGATTTAGTTTATAATATGAACACAGAAGAGTATGCTTCAGGGTATCCAAACAGTGCGGGTATAGAGGTTTCAGGCTCAGGGAAAAAATAACAAGAGTATCATCCGCGCAAGAGACTGACTTTGTGTACACCAAAGTGAATGTAACACGCTCGGATTAGTTCGGATCTCTTATGAGTTCGCTAGTGGTTCTTTTTTTTTTTCTCTTTTTTTTTAACACATAAAATATATATTACGTAGATAATGGGCCCTCTTGTTGTGCGCAGTTAGAAATTACAAAGATCTGAGAGGAACCTGATGTAAAAACACTGGCTGACGGTCTAGAGTATAGGGCCATAATTGCTTGCAAGTTAGGACCTCAAATCCAAATTTGGAGAGGAGCTCTGCCTTGAGGATCGAACGCGTAAGCCATATCAAAGCTTTCTCTGCATCGAGAGAAAGCAACAGTCGTTGTGAATTAATATGGAGGTTAACCATCTGAATAAGGGTTCCAATACTCTACTAACTCCGTCTCTTGTGTTGTCGAGCTGAACAACTGGATTGGTCTTAAGGAGAGTATGGGTAATACTCTTGCTTAATCCGTGTGCTATATAATCGTAGAATAAATATTTTATGTCAGTTTTAAAAAACTTTTTTAATAGCGGATATTGCCTGTAGTACTAGATGTCGTTGGTTTACCAAGGTTTGGAGTGAGTTATTAACGCTGAGAGCATTTCAGCAGGAGCCGATCCTTTATCCTTAATGGATGAAAAGTGTGCAAAGAAACGGAGTGAGCACATTCTTGAAGATTTTATAGTACTCATGGTAAAGCCATCAGGAGCCTTGGGGATTTATGTAATTTTGAATTATTTATGACTTCCTCAATTCTTGGGGTTTTAAATGGTTTGTTTTATAGCAGCTAATTGATCCGCCGTAGAGAGAAGGTAATTTGACTTTCCTAAAAAGCTTGGATATCTGAAGAGAATTTTTGGGGATTCCGGTTATCCTTGAGATATAAAGTTGTGCATAGAATTCTGCAAAGCTCATTCGCTATTTTCTGTGGATCCTAAAAAAATTTCTTCTTGAGGGCCGTTTGATATATGCGAGATTTTGTGCGGAGCTGGAATTTTTTAACCTTTTTGCTAGAATTCTTGAAGGTCTATCCCTTGTTAAATAGAAGTTCATTTATGTGATTGGATAAGTATGATGATAGTAATAGAGAATTAAGGGTTGCGTTTAGACTGATTTTCGTGCATTCCCGGTTAGTTTATTTTTATTGTTAAGGTTTGGGTTTTTCTTTAAATTCCATTTTTATATATGAACGCTTGTCATATTACTGTTCAGTCAGTGCCGAAGTCCTATGTTGCGTTGTTCATTTCCCTGTAGCAGCTAATTTTATGCAAATTCCCGCCGATGAGCGCCTTATGGGCGCACGAGAAAGGATTTCTGGGAAGGGAGTGACGGAACATTTATATGAAATAGTCTGTGCAGGGCGGTACTTATAATGTCTTTTATTAAATCCGGTGATTTTAGTTATGAATGGTTAATGCGGCAGGGAAAAAAAAATAATTTTTGTGGGGAGGGGGAGTATTTTAAATTGTTACCATATTGTAAGATGAAAAACTGAGCGTGGTTATGAACAACGTATTTAGGGATCAATTTCCGTTTCCGCTATTTGCGGGAGGAGTGTCTGTCTACAGAAAGTAAATTAATCGTTGAATGGGAGGGGGGGAGGGGGGTGTTTTTGGAGCGAAAAAAAAGTAAATATCCCAACCTCATTCGCGTGCTGATACTTCCACGGATCATGGAGAAATTTCCTCCCATATCAAGTTTTGTAGCTCTGGAGTGTACCGTGAGCAGCTGGCAGACCTGGTAAATTTTTTTTAATCCTATTACTATATTGTAATCTCCAACAGATTATTAGATTATTTTTGGCTAATTTTCTGGCTTGATCTAATACTTAGACAATAAAACGGTATTGCTATTATATTAGGTGCATACAGATTACTAAGTGTATGAAAGATCGTATTAATTTCCGCAATGTAAAATTATGTACCTTCCCTTTTGGGGTCAGTTATTTCAATTTCAGACATTCAACGCTACTGAGTCTCTGTATTGCCTATTGCTAACACCATTTCTTTTCCCTGGTAAGGAGGAGAGAAAAATATGAGGGAATTTCTTGTGTTTCAGCCTGTTCGAGTCTGGGATTGTTGGTGAGGACGGGTTTCTTGCAAGATACAATATCACATTTTAGGCCTTTAAGGCATCCCTCCAAAACAGAGGCATTTTAAATCGGGAGTAAGGGCCTTTTGTGTTCAGATGACATGATCTTAACCCCCATGGCTCTTAACAGAAAGGGTCGCTAGAAGGGGGTTTGGTGTAGAATAGCACTCACAATTGGTACATTCTGCTGAGTGTCGCACTATAAAACGTGACAAATGGACTAAGCACCCAAACTTGAAACTAGGTAACGTAGTGAGAGAGCAATAAAGGAACATTTGTATACAAGAAAAGCTTCCCTCAGGGGAAGAACAGCGAAAGGGGCAGTCCGTGAGGATAACCTCAAGAAAAGGCAAACATTACCCAACACGAAAGTTCGGTTCTCATTGTGGGTACCCCAAAGAACCTATAAGACTATTAGCAAGAATGGTTTCAGTCATTTGGTCTGTTTGACCGATCTTCTAGTTTTTCAGCCGATTGGGTGATGGCTCAGGTCTGGTTCGTTTTTTTTACAGCTGGAGACTGGATTGGGGTTAACAACAAATCCCATGACATTAGAAGTTCTTTGGCGGAGGTTGGAGTGAGGCAAGGCCTGTGGTGTTATCCTTGGGAGGGACAAGTTTCACTGGGAATCCCCAGTGATGGAGATGTTATTCTCTTTAAGATTCGAGTAAGTTGGGAGCAAATTCTTTTCTTTTCAGCATTGTGCCTGCTGAGAGATCGGGGAATAAGGAGATATTTTTAAATCTGTCAGGGAGGTCTGAACAAGAGCGGAGAGACTTTAGAAAATTTTCTTTGGTTCGAAAAAAGTGAATTTTAGTAATAACGTCTCGAGGAATTGCGTTGGGAGATGCTTAGGCTTTGGAAGTCTATGGATTTCTGTCCACTGTAAGGTCAAGATCTGGGGGCTTCAGGTAACACGCAGCATAAAGTCCCCCAAAAAACTGTGGGAGTTGGTCTTGTGTGACTGTTTCCGGAACTCCTCTTAATCTGACATTATTTCTTCTGGAACGGTCTTCTAAGTCCAAAACTTTTGCAGAAAGATGCTGGACCTCTTCTTCAAGAGATGCATTGGCATCGATCAAAAGGTTATGAGATTTAGCGAATTCTGCCATTTTGTGTGCTACGGGCTCAGGTCGTGAGCCTTAATCTTGGATGTCCGATCTAAATTCTCCCATCGTCTGTCTGAAGTCTTCTTGCTGAGATTCTCTGAACGAAGAGCAGAGGCGATGTGGAGTTTGCTCCGTGATTTCCAGACTGCCTGCTCCTTCCAGATGTTCCATGTCTACCGACTCTTGACGTGAGGAAGCAGGCGAAGTTGTTGAAAAAGGGACACGATCTCTCTTGTTCCGGGCTGGAGGATTTGTGAAGAATTCTGTTAATTTCTTGGGTTTGGGGGTTCTTTTAGATGTGCCTCCCATTCAAATGGTTGAAAATAAACTTGCTGTATTACAAATGTGTGGCTGACACCGTACGGTAGTTGTTTACCTTGTTTTGTCTGCTGTAATGCAAATTTGTCCCCCTTTAGTATGATGAATGATCTTTAGGTTACAGGATTATTCGGTAGGTTATGCAAGAGAGACAAAGCTATCTCTCATGAGAAGTTCTGTAAATAAGAGTGAAAGTCTTATTCTTGGGCTGTTTCAGCCGAGAGATGCCTGTTTGTTAGCTGGACTCGAATATTTGGTGGGACTGAGAGTGCAGCCTGTCACAATGTGAAATCTGCTTCTTGTTAAGGATATGTCGCTTGTCTTATATGCTTCACATTGGTGAAGTGAATCTCAAGGGAAAAGGCTGATTTGCTTTATGCACTAAATGTCCCCGTTGGAAACTAATTTTTTAAGGGTTAGGAAGTCTTCTTGTCCCACCCATAGCTCATGTGGAGTTGTAGGTAAGTCCAGGAGAACTCCCTTTAGAGGTACACTGGCTGCAATGCCAATGCTACCCTCTCCCCAGAAAGTGCTGTCTCTTATGGGATCAGGTCCTTTTTAAGGATTAAGTAAACAGTTCACTATTCAGGGAGATCCAAGTGGGGTCTCTTTGCAGATTCTCCCTCTGTTACAGGTGGTCTCACAGATGGAGGATAGTAGGGAAAGAGCCGAGGACTCGCTGAAGTTTATGGCGGGAACCCGCTGTTTAAAATGGCAGGTAGTGCTGATCTGATTTTCCTGCCAGGGATAAGGTCTGCTCACCGGGGAACGGTCCAGAGAGACCGGACTCACCACTCTTCACTTCTCGCTTCCTGTATCTGCCAGGGTGGATGGGACGGGGCCGCCGCAGAATCCTCTCCAGCCTCCTCTCCCCATCTGGGTAGGATAACGGGCGCGAGACGGTAAGCGGTCTTTCCGAGCAGCTGGACACCTCTGAAGCCGCGCCGTCCTGGATTCTTTCCTGCTGTCTGTCAGTGCCGAACTTTGCCGCTGTTGAGGAGTAATGACCGGAGCCGCTCTGCAGCCTCCTCTGCTTCTTTCCACCTCAGCCGGGACCCCGCTCCGAGGTAAGATGGCGGACGCAAGACAGTCAGAGCGCACCAGAGGAGTCCCGAAACTCCTGTTTTCCGCAATGCCGTTGGTCCTTTGTTGTCAGCTGTAGGCTCCTGAGTGACTGGAGAGCCTTTTTGGATCGGTTGTCCGGGTTTAGAGCAGTCTAGTGGTTTATTTGTGCCGATTTGGTGTGGATTCCCTGAGGAGCTTCACTAACGTGCGGCCATCTTCCTGCAGGGTCAAACCACGCCCCCAGAAAGCTTCACTTTTCACTGCAGTATCAGAATTGGACCTCTGTTGATTGGCAAAGAATTGCTTTCTTTTTCTGCTTCATTTAATGAATGTTTGGTGAGAAACATCAGGAAACCAACACTCTGCAAACATTGCTGAAAGAACACAAGCTGGTGGTGGCAGCATTAAGGTTTAAGGAAAGTTTTTGTGGCATTCTGTAGACCCATTCCTCTCTCTGGAAGGCACTGTCTACCATTTGGGGTATTAATCCATCCAGTCAGATCACATTCAACCATACATTCTGAATGTCTTCCCTAAGGCAGATGAGATCTTCCAGCAAGACAATGTGACATGTCATACAGCTAGAAATTTTCAACACTGATTGAAAGACATGACCAAGATTTCCAAGCATTACTCTGGTTCCCAGACTTGAACCCAATTGAGCATTTGTGGAACCACCTTGATCTTCATGTTCACTCTATAGATCCTCCTCCATGGACCCTCCAGCAATCGTGGGATGCAGTCAGCATGGCTCCAGGTACTTGTGACCAGAACTATATTGAGTCACTTCCAAACCTGTCTAACTGCTGTCTGTGCTGCACTTGCAGTTAGTCTGAATATTAGCTGGTGGTCATAATAATGTGACTCAAATGTCTACCTTTGCTCTCTTGTTTATGCCTTTGATCATACCTGTTACTTTTGTTCGACTAAAATTGCCTTCTCAGCATTGCTTTATGCATTTGCATTAAACCTGCTTTTAACCAATTAGATTCCATACCTCTATGATGGGTTTATGGTACAAAATTGGGGCAAAAGGTTTCCTTAGAATATGCACCTGAGTTAAGTTTCAGCATAGACTTCCAAATATCTTGCTGGGTACTTTAACACAGCACAGGATGTTTTCAGCGATTGGGGTCCTGGATTTTAAGTTTTAAAAAAAAACTTAAAAGTCTCTACCATGCTCACTGATGACATAGCAATAGGATATTGAGCTCAGGAACTCCCGAAAGTCTTGGCTCAGAATGGAGAGCTGGTCGCATTTGCACATGACTCTCTATTCTGTTCTATGGAAGTTCTGAGTACAGTTGAGCTGGGTGTTTGGCTGTACTTTAAGTCTCATAGAACAGAATAGAGAGTCATGTGCAAATGCGACCAGCTCTCCATTCTGAGCCAAGACTTTCTGGAGTCTGTTTCAGAATCAAAAACAACTGAGCAACCACTGGAGCTTTAACATTGGGTCAGAGGTGGATTAAAGAGAAGAGTATATTTTTGTGAGTATTTTATACAAATAAAGACTATTTCTAAGTTTTTGTGTTGGACAACCTCTTTAAGATAATATTTCATTTAGAAATCTGGATTTAAAACTCAATGGTTTAATGATGAGTGATTCTGAGCATAAGAAACCATCGCATATTCCTGTCTTGGAGTAATCAACAGTAGTGGCTAGGGCACATATTTATCCATTGGATAATGGCTCTGAGAGTATGGCTTTACCTGCTAAAAACATTTACTGCTCATACATTTAAGCAGAATGATAATTTGCCATGCCATGGCTGAATGCCAAACATCTGTGCAATCTGTAACTCATTTCAGGCAGATAAATCAGGGATGTATATCTATAGTGTTAACATACGTGTATTAGACATTACCAGCTTGGAGGAAGACATAAGTCCTCTGACCAACCTCACCAAAAGTTTTATCCATGAGAAGACAACTTAGAATTTTTATTTTAAAATAATTAACTTTACACCAAGTTGCAAGTACTTAAATGTGTGTCAATTTAGTTAGCTGAAACAGTCATCAAGTAATTAGAAGCACTGACATGACAAATATGTCCTAAAAATACTGTATATGGAATTAGGCACTATTATTGGACCTCTTTATGTGGTATAAAAGCACAGTACAGTATAGGCACAACTACATGGACACTGTTGTGTTATAACTACTGTATAACAGTTGTATGGGCTTTATTTTATGCCTAACATTTATAGACCCTACTACTTCTCATGACAGGAATGACCACTTAGTGATTAGCTGCATATTTATTATAATGTTAAACAGTAAAAAGGAATATTTATATAATACTATAACGGCAAACATATACTATTTATATAGTAATATATAGCAGGAAAATATATTTTCTTATTGTTTACTGTATCCTCATTTCCCCTTCTTATGGAGATAAAACAGATAGAGAGGTTCACACAATTTTTCCAGATCAACTCAGGACACATCTGGACACAGGCGCCAATCATCTCTGTCACATTTGCCTGTCATGATAAATGTACTCTTGATGTGTATTCTGTCTAGGTTTGAATCCTTAACTTTTTCTCTGGGGTGGTCAGCTATCAGATGTTTAATTTACCAAAAACTTCAGCAATTTCATGCATACTCCTGACTAGTATTCAGTTCCCTACCAGATATTATTACTTGTAAAAAAATCATAAAAAACATTTAGATACATACTTGGAATGGAAGCAACTTGGTGGTAATATATTTAATACAGTAGTGATTTTATAGTATAATATAGAGATATTAAGGCCCTACAGTAGTGATTTTATAGTATAATATAGAGATACTAGGGCCCAGTGAAGGAAGATGGTTTAGGAATCTTACAGTTTCATTTGCTCTATTCATTTGTTCTGTATTCTGATATACTTACTGTACTTGTTTGCTGATCTAGTTCAACTTAGGGAAATATGTTGCATGAATATAAAAGCTAATAATAGCCTTTTCTAATTGTGTTTTAGACAAGTTTATTGCACAGAAAATCCATGGCACCTTGTTTGGGATTAAAGTATTATTAATAATTTATTCTTAGTAAAATTAAATAGAGTTACAGGGTATTGTGACTCTTGGTTCTCAATTACAGAAATGGTGAAGAAGATAATTATTCAATTTCCAGATGTTGGGAACAGTGCTGCAAAGTTTCAGCTGGATGTAGCCTTCATAAGGTACATCTGGTAACTATAGTAGTAAGCAAGGAGAGTTGCAACCATGGTGTGCTGACCGCTCCATTGAGGTGCTGGGAGAGAACACACTGACAAAGGCTATATCCATTCCCAACATCTGGGAACTGAAATTCTTCACCATTTATGTAATTGAGAACCAATATTCGCTGTACCCTGTAACCCTATCTTCTTGTACTAAGAATACATTTATAATAAGACTTAACCTTGTAGATTGTAAGTCTTCGCAGGCAGGGTCCTCTCTCCCACTTTATCAGTTATTCGTCATTTATTGTTGCCCTTGTACTTTGGCACATGCATGTATGTATGTACCCTCCTTCCCCCCAAATGTACAGTGCCCTGGAATTAATAGCACGTTAAAATAAATTATAATAATAACTACAAACAAGGAGTGCTGTGAATTTTCTGTGTACTACCAGTGGATGGATTCCTTTTCACAGAGCACCCTTATCTAACCTTATCTACCCTCCATTAGACATGTTTATTGAGTTATGCTGTAATAAGGATTAGCATTTTTCTCACCATATACTAGACAGTAGAAAAGATGGAGGTGATTAATACTTTAGGAATAGAAGATGATGTGTAAGCTGCAGTGCAGGAAGAAGGACATTTAGCCAGACAATAGAATAGTCATTAAGGTTAGAAAAACATATAGGAGGCAATAACAGAATAGCTACACTGGTTACCTATGTCGTATCTTCATATGTGGCACAGCTGGCATTGAGAGTCTAAGTTTGGGGGCAGCGCGAAAATCCCGGGGCCCATATTTTTTTTTAAAGTTTAAATTTAAGAAACTTTTTTTAAAAGGTTTTTGTTTTTCAACAGTCCGTGTTTAGACACTGTTTAATTTCAAGGTCCATATAAAATAATATATCCAGCCCACTTACTAGGTCTTCTTTTAGGGTTTAAATTTGGGTAATAAAAGAAAATTTTTAATTTTAACATGTTTTTTAAAAGATTTAAAAATTTAAAATGAAAAAAACCTCCCAAAGGGTTGGGGGACTTTTTCCAGAAATAAAAAAGTGAATCCCATTTTTTATTGGTTTTAAAATTTGTTGTGTGAAATTTTTTAAAACCTTAGGGTTGAAAAGTAAATTTTTTTCATCTGATTGTTTGTTTAAATTTTAAATTACGCAAAATTTAACAAAATTGTGAAAATGATTACTACCCCATGGGTTTCTTAAAACATTGATTTCTTTTTGCTCCTCTTTTTAATTTGCGGGATTTTTGTTTTCCCTTGGGGTTTTTTCCAAAAAACTAAAAATTTTTCATAAACATTTTTTTAAATTTAGGGGGAAAAAAAGAAATGGGGGAAGGGGGTTTGATGGGTTACAAGGTTTTGTTTTTGAAAGGGGGTTTTAATTTTTTAAAAGGGGGGGGGGTTTGGTTGAAGGGAAATTAAATAAAAATTCCAAGGGGGGGGATGGGGGGGGGGGGGGTTAAGGGGGGAATTAATTTAAAAACCCTTTGGGGGCATCGGGGGACTTTGGGGGGAAGGGGGGGGGGGGGAGGGGGGGGTTGGGTAAAGGGGGGGAACGGGCGGGGGGTCAAAAAAGGGGGGGGTTTGGGGGTTGAGTTTAATAATCAAAAAGGGGGGAATTTTTTTCTCTTTTTTTTTTTTTTTTTTTTTTTTTTCTTTTTACCTTTTTTTTTTTTTTTTTTATTTTTTTTTTTTTTTTTTTGTTGTTTTTTTTATTTTTTTTTTTAATTTCTTTTTTTTTTTTTATCGGTTTGGGTTTTTATATGATTGTGGGGACAGCATTCTTGCCTGCACTGTTTAAAAACTGCAGTCAGAGAGATCCTTTAAGCGCTTCTTTGCCATAGGAGTTGGGGAAATGACTCAGTCCTTTTGTTTTATGGGGAGAGTTTTCTAGAATGCTCTGTGATTTGGGAAAGGGAAAGTCACTGTTTTGGGGGAAAGGGAGGGGTAAAACTTTGAATATTTTACTTTTGGGGGACTGATGGATCCTGTTTTATCTATTCACTTTGGTGTCTTTTTAAAATGAAACCCCGTTGTGCTGTTTTAATGAGCGGGGAATACTAAAAATTCTTTCTCTTCAGAACAGGAAGAAATAAACCCAATTATTAGGCTTAGTGGTAAAATTAAAAAAATGCAGGACTTAAAAAATTTAAAAAAAATTTTAATATTGAAAGTAATATGGAAAATAAAAAAAATAAAAATTACAAAAAAATGTGTTTAAAATAAAAAAGTAACTGTAGCATTCCCTTTAAAGGAACTTTCTGAAGTAAAAAAAAAAGATATATTTTCTAAAAAAAAAAAAAAACCCAAAGCAAAAAATTAGAAAAAAACTTATTATAGGAAGTTTAAATTTTAAAATTTTGGGTCCCTTACCGCAATTAGGGGTTTCATTTTTTCTTTTTTGGTTGTGGTTAGAGTTTGAGGGGGAATTTCCTGAAATTCGTTTCGTTCACTTCCCCGAATTTCTCGGAAAAAAAAAAAACTTGTTCCGAATTAATTTGGCACGAATCCTTTAAAAAAAACAGCTATTCCAGGGTGCACCCGAAACCTGCAGGGTGCTGTAAAACGTTGTGCCATGTTAAATAAGCAAAAGGGAGCTGGTTTGGTCTTCATACAATTTTTGTGTTTTAGTATGACCCCGCACAGGAAATGCCGCCTCTTGAATCGCTTCACTATAAAATTCCTGGGCACTTTAAAAGGGCAAAAAAATGGGCCAAAAAAATGGGAAGGGGGGTTTTTTGCCTGATAAAAATCATGCCAGAAAAAAAGCCCGGAAAAAAAAAAGTGAGGGGCTCAGGTGGCAAAATTTTGTGACAGAGTGTGGAGGTTTTCGGCTTGCCAAAGCAGCATGAGGTAAAACAGTGGGCACAAATTTATTTGAAGGTGGAAAAAACAGGAAAAGGGCCCCAAAAGTGGCCCCAATGAAAACCCCGTGGGGGAGGTCAGGTAGCAGGGGCTTGGGGGTCGGGCAGGGGGCACAATGGGCAGGGTGTAAAGGGCACGGCATCAGCCACAGGGGCAGCATGAGGTCCGACAGTGGCCCAAAGACCAAAAGTGTTAGGTAAAGGCAGCAAGGGCCCCAAAACGGGAGAAAGAGGCAGGGCAGTGGCAAAAATTTACCAGTGTGTAGGTCAAAGGGGCAGCACATGAGGTCAGGAGTGGCACAATGGGCATTCTGGAGGTGGCAAAAACAGGGGGTAGGCCAAAGAGTGGCACAAAAGGGGCACAGTGGGTTTTGGGTTTACGGGGGATCAACAGCGCAGCAGCATGAGGTCAGACAGTTTACCAAATTTTCAGGTGTGTAGGTCACGGCATTAGCCCCCAGAGCAGCTTTTGGGTTTAGGCAGTGGCCCAATAACATGTGTGTAGGTAAAAGTGCAGCCACAGCAGAGGGATGAGGTCGACAGTGGACAAATTGGGCACCCGTGGGGTTGGTCACGGGGCAGCAGCATGAGGTCAGGCGTGGCACAATGGGCATTTGGGGGGTGGCAAAAAACAGGAGTAGGCCACAGAGTGGGGCAATTTACACAGTGTGGAGGTCAAGGCAGCCCGCCACAGCGCAGAAGGGGGGTCAGAAAAGTGGAAAAATTGGGGCACAGGTGTAGGTCACGGCAGCAGCAGCAGAGGTCAGGCAGTGGGCCCCAAAGGGGCATTCTGGGGGTGGGAAAAACAGGGTTGGCCCCAGAGGGGGACAAAGACCAGTGTGGAGGGGCACCCGGGAGCAAACCACAAGCAGCAGCATGAGGTTTAGACAAATGGCACAATGGGCACAGTGTGAAAGGGCAAAGGCAGCAGCCACCGCAGCAGCATTTAGGTCAGGGGGTGGGCCCCAATGACATTCTGGGGGGTGGCAAAAACGGAGTAGGGCCCCGGGGGACTTGGGGAAAAGTGGGAGGGCAAGGCAGCCGCCACAGCAAACGGGATGGGGGGTCAGCAGGGGCGCAATGACGTGTTTGGGGTGGGTGGGGAATTTCCGGTCCCTGGTAAAGATGGTTGGGGGCAGGGGAAACTGTCAGCAGATGTGTGGCATCAGGCGGGGGGCGGTCAGAAAGTGGTGAGGCAGGTTGTTTTTAACCCCGACTCATTTCTCCCCAGTTTGGGTGAGGGGGTCATGGCCCGATGTTTGTCTGACCCTAAGGCCCCTTGGGGGTGTGGAAATCTGGCCCCATCCACGCCTGATTCATTTGACAAAGGGGCAGTTTATTCCAATTTCCCGTGGACAAGCGGGGGTTTTTTGGGGTAACGTGGCCAAACCCCCGCACTGAAAAACCCGCTCTGATGCCACTTTCTGGGGCCGGGGGAGGCAAACTTTTTCCACTGCAAAAATCGGGCCCAAATTGCGGCCCACATCCAGTTTGGTTTCCCAGTAGTCCCCGGGTTTTTCTAACTGGGGTGGGGGTGCTGTCCCAATAGGCCCCCCACCTGTTGGGGGCGGGACTGCTCCCGGTCCTGGCTGCTGCTGGCGACTACCCTCCCCAATAGGCGGGGAAGGAAAATGCCCCATCAGTGATCCGACTTTTGGGGGCTTTCTGAAGGAGCTGGGACTGTCCCACCCCCCCAAACCCTTCCCCCCGCGCGCGGCAGTTTTAAAGTGAAGCGCTGGGGAACCCCCGGGCAGACCTGTCAAGGGGGGGGATGCGACATAGGCAGCGGCCAAAATGATTACGGAGGATTTCCTATAGTTTTTGAGTTTTTTCCTCCCTCCAAAAAGCTGGGAAAAAAAACTCCCCTTTTGGACCGGTAGTGTGGGTCCAAAAGGGGGGAGAGCCAGAAGTCATTGCTTGCCCGGATGTGACAAAGGCTGTCCTAGCCAGGGGAAATAAGCTTTCTGCGGGCCATTGCACAAGTGACTACGAGGGGCCCCCCTGCCCCCCATTTCCACTGTATTTTGCCACGGGGGCTTGGGGGTTTATCTTGGGTCCTCTTCCTCATCTCATCCCCCTCCTCCAGCTGCTCTGTCCTCCTCTCTTGTACCTGGGTAGAAAAATGCCTCTTTAAACCCGGGCAAAGCTTCGGTCCAAAAGTCCCCCTCTCCTCCTCCATTTTTAGTTTTCCCCCCGGGGTCATGTGGCCACGAGATTTAGTCGCCACGTCTCCAGTCCCCTGCCCAGGGCAGATTTTTTGCATCTGTTTCCCGGACTTTTAAAGGGAGGGAATGAAATTTTTCATCCCAAAAGTCCCGGGATGAAAAATTAAAAAATTTGGGCCCCCTCGGGAAAGGGGCCCCAAAAAAAAGGAGGTGTCCGCATGAGCTGCCCCTGGCTGGGCATCAAAAATTACACAGGGGAAAATACTTCTGTCTGCCTGGGTTTATCAAAAAATTGTTAATGGCCTTTCTCTGTTATTTAAACGGTCCAACAGTGCAGGCTGGGAAATTTCCCAAGGGTGGAAACATTTAAAAATCGAGTGGTTGGGGGAGGCGTTCTGCCGCTGCAACTTTAGGAGGGTGTTCCCGGGTTTGTAGGAATGGTTTAAAATGCATGCCCCAGTTTCTGGCCATTTTCAGAAACCCGCTGAAGATCCAAATGGAAAACTTTTAGGAAACCCTTTTTAAAAACCCCGATTGAAAAAACTTGCGCCATGCAGGGGCCAGGGGCCAATTTCCCCCCTCGGTGCAGGGGAACCATGTTCCTCCCAAATTTTCCGTCACCTTTGGGTTTCCCATTTGCAGTTTGGGCGGAGAAAGCCAACACCCATTTTCCCTTTCTGCATGCGCGGAGCAGTTCCTCCCTGTGTGACTTAGTTTTTTTGCCCGGGGGAAGCCAGGTGTAGAAATGCGTGAACCCCTGTGCCTACACTGTGGTATGATGGAGCAGGGACTTGTGGGGCTGAAAAAGGTGGTGGTGGAGGAGGGGAGGCGGACATTTGGGGCAGGAGCAGCAGTTTGGGGCAATTTTGGGGGAGAAAGCGGCGTCTCCTGTACAAATTTTTGGGGTGGGTTTGGGCCCGGGGCACATTCACCCAGGGGCCCTAAAGGGGCATGTACTGGCCCTGCCGTAGTTACAGCTTTCCAAAACGTCCGCGCTGCCGTGCACCTTGGAACAAAACCCTTTAAATTTAAGGGCCGGGCCCCCTTCCCGTTTACTATTTTGAAGTGCCCCGTACTGCCTTTTTTGGGAAAATAAAATTTCGGCTTGGAAATCCCATCTCGGTTGGCACAAACCATTTGGGTTTTTGAAAAGATTGCCCGAGTCCCCCAATTTTTGGGAAAAGGGGGGGGGACTGCAGTTTTTTCAACTTGGACGGAGGGACGGTCAGGCTGCACCTTAGGTTTGGGTTTGGGCATTCTGTTCTCTCTTTCCAATGCCCCCGCTGAAGACTGTGGCGCCAAAGGTAGCGAGGAGCAGGGCTTTTGGGAAAGGGAGTTTATGTCAAAAAGAAAAAGCTCCCTTTTGCGAGGTGGTGGAGCCTTGCTGGCTGCAAAGGCTTCCCTGAAAATGGGCGCTTCTGTGCTGGGTTTGCCCGCCGGGGGGCAAAATGGACCCCCACATCTGAGGGCCCCGGGTTTTTCCCAGGGCCCCCGGTGGTGACGCTGCTGTGTTGACGCAGGGCCGTGGTGCCAAAGTTTAACTCCCTGGACTCTTCCTTTCTTTCCTTTCAGTTTCATTTTTTACCCCTATTTTGGCTCCTTGGTTTCTTTTGCAAAGAACGGCCCCACCCCCGAAATTTGGATTTTTTCCGCCAAACCCCCTCTCAAGGGGGTAACTCCCCCGCTGCTGGCCCCGTGAGCCCCTTTGCCCATACTTTTTTGGACTGTGAAGCGGGGGTTTTTTACCCCCTGGCCCCTTTGGGTCCCCACCTCACATGCTGCTATCCCGCTGATCCGGCCCCCAAAGACCCCACTTGGGCTGGCGGCCCGAGCGCAAGCGACGCCCCCTTTCCCGACGTGATGAAGCCCTTTCCTACCCCGGGTCCCAAGTGCGGGCGGCAAAAAAATCATTATTTTTTGGGTTTTATGTCACTGTGTCTCATCAAGGTTTGGGAGCAGAGGGGACCCCACAACATGACCCCCCATGCCATCTCAACATCTTTTATTTCCCCTTTGCAAGAAGCAGGGGTATTTGGCCCCTTTTTTCGTGCCAAGAGCTGCTGATGCCTCCTCAATTGTCATCCTTGCTATATAGTGGCGGAGCCCGACCACATAGAGATCTCTGGTGAGGGAAGGTGGGACGAGGGGGTTGGGAAGGTGAGGGCGTGACCCCCTCCGGGCCATGCCAACTGGGTTGGCTTGTTCCCACCGATCTTGGGGGGTTTCGTGTCATCTGGGAGGATTTGGATGACTAGTCACCAAACAAGAAAATTGGGTTGCTAGTCGGTACCCGGCCGCTAGTGCAAGGGGTTGTGGCCTCACGAATGACCCGCTGCGACTTCCCCTTGCGTGTGCGCCTGCTCCCGGAATGTTTGGCCCCTTGCCTCGAGGTGAAGAGCCTGCCCCTTCTGTCTGCATACTGTTTGTTTTAAAAAGTACAGACACTGTTTGATGAAGATATTGTATATGATAAATACACACCCCGTTTTGACTCCAATGAACCCCCTAAAGAAGCTTGGGTACCCTTTGGGTTAAAAAGGCTCACAAGGGCAGGAAAATTGACTTGTTGTGGTTTAAAAACATGTGTATTTTTTGAATATAAAACACAAACAGGCTTAAATTTAAACCTTTGGATAGAATTATGCTACAGAATTTCTTCTGTGGCGGTGAAAAACAAGTTTTTTTTAGAGTACAATGCAAAACAACGCTTAATTAACCCCTGGATGAAAATTGCGCCAAAAAGAATTGAGCAAAAAAGAAAATACAGCTTTGTAGCTGTTACAATTGCGTGTTTTCTCGTAACAAAAAGAAAAAATTTAAATTTAACCCTTTTCTTGTGTTAGGTACAGGAAAATTTAATTTTTTGGGGTGGGAAAAAGACGGTTTTTTGGGGCACCAAAAGGGGAAAAAAAAGCTTAATTAACCCTTGGATGTAAATTGCCAAAAGAATTGAGCCCAAAACTACTAGCTTTGTAGCGTGTTACAATTTTCGTGTTTTTTACGTACCAAAAAAGAGAAAAAATTGTAAATTTAATTGCTTGTGAATTATGAAAAAGGAAAAAGTAAATTTTTGGCGGGGAAAAAGCGGGTTTTTTTGGGACAAAGAAAAAACAACGCTTAATTAACCCCCGGAGGTAAATTGCGCAAAAGAATTGAGCAGCCAAAATGAAGTGGTATTTGTATTATAAAAACGCTGTTTCTTTAAATGAATACAACAGGAACTGGCTTAGATCCCCCTTGGATATTCAATGTGCTCTGAGCAGATAGCATTAAAATGTATATGCAGCTGCAGTAGACGCACACTGGACTTCAGATCCAATACACCAAAAAATCAGAAATAGAACATTAAGAGAAGCAGTCTCTGATACAAGCTGAGACACCCCACAAAAATCGCTGTATAAAATCAGTTCTTCAGTAACAATCAGCCGCGGCAGCACCTTCCTGATCAGTACAGTGAGAGCGGTATGAGCTCCCAGCGTCGGCCCGGACTTATATAGTGCGGTGACGTCACAGAATCCGCCGGTCTCTGATTGGCTTCATCTCTGCACATGTCATGCAGGCTATGCCCTTCTTCCTCCCAGAGTGCTTTGCCCCATGTAACGCCATGTGCTCGCAGCCATTTTATCAATCAAAAGCACACTTCGTTCACCCGAAGTCCCCCAAACTTCTACTTCGTTCAGAATCGAAGTTTTCCTGAAATTCTAAACGAATTCCCCTTCGTTAGAATCAATTCGCCCATCTCTAGTTGTGGTTATAGTTCTGTTTATTTCAGAAAGTTTCGAAGTACATGATCAAGGCAAAACTTGGAGTCAGACATTGTATGGGGGTTTGTAGCAGGGCTTAGTCATAAAACTTATCTTACAAATATTAAACCATCACACAGCTCCATGGACTCATAGTTTTGAACATAATAGCATAAAAACATGACTATTATGATTTATGAGTGCGAGAAGGGGCCTGTTAAAAGGGGCATGGTGTGAAAAGTAGGGCTGTGTTATGTAAAACAGAGCGGCAAACTCAGCGACAGCCCCAGGGTGCAAAAGTTCTAGCTATACTACTGGCAGCACACAAGCACAAATTTTCTATTATACATCCCCTATTTAAAGCTTGCTGTGTCATAAAATAATGCTGACCATATTTCAGAGTATTCTGTACAATAGTTGTACACACTAAAGCTACACATGTAAGGTCACTAATATATGTTAAAAAAAAATCTGAATTTTTCCCTTTTTATCTCGTTCCCAACATTTGATGTAAACTTACCTCATAGTGAGGAAGGGGTACCCACAAATTGACATAAATGTACATCAAGGAGATTAACCCCTTAGAAGCTGTGGTCAATTGTGACTGTGGCAGCTAAAGAGAAGACAAAGGGAGGGAGCTTCCTCTGTATGAATCGGTGCCCCCCCGCGTCGTGATCAAGAGGTGCTGATGCCTTCCCCAGCAAATCAGAAATTTAACAAAGGTTTCTGAATTGCCTGTGATGTCACTATGCCTGGCCGTGCCCTGAGGGCTCAGCCGACATAGTGATCGACAGTTAGCAATACACTGCAGTACAACTGTGTACTGCTATTTAATGTAATAGTGATCTAAAGATCACTGAGACAAGTCCCCTATGGGAACATGTAAAAAAAAATGTAAAAAGTTAAAAAAAAGTAAAATACAAATCGCCAATCGCCCAAACAAGATCAAAAAGAAAGTGCACATATTTGGTATCTCCACATGCACATAAACCTATCCTATAAGTATGTCATGTTATTTAACCTGCACAATGATTGCTGTAAAACAAAACAAAAGAAAATCATGCTGCACCACATCAAATAGAATAAAAAGTGATCAAAAAGTTATATAAATACCAAATTGGCACCAATTAAAACATCATAAAAGCCCTAACACAGCTCTGTATATGGAAAAAATAAAAAAAGTGATGGCTACCAGAACACAGCGATGCATAAACAGTGCATTTACAATGCATAAACACTTTTTTTGTATTTAATGGGCTGCAACATGAAAAAAAAAACTATATAAATTTTGTATCATCATAATCATAACAACCCATGGAGTAAAGCTAACATGTCACAAATGCTGCATGGTGAGTTCTGTTAAAAATAAAAAACACTATAAGGATTGCAGTATTTTTTTTTTCACCTTGCCTTTTTCATTTTCACAGGTGTTTATTAAGTTTTAGCACCTTAGGGTGTCCACAAACCTGTATTGGTGCCTAAAGAAAATCCTAATGAAAATGAGACCCCAAAATCCAGTAGGTGCTCCTACTATTCTGAGGTTTGTGACTGAGTCCAATAGCACACTCAGACCATGTGTGAAAACAGCAGAATCAGAGGAATCAATATTGAGTTGCATTTCCCTGTTATCAGCATGTTCCAGTAAATAATGGATAAAAATTGAAAAACGCCACACAAAAAAAGTGACATTTTGAAACATCTAAAGGGTTGCTAAACTTCCTTGATGCTGTTTTGAATACTTTAAGGGGTGTAGTTTCTTAGATGGAGTCATTTACAGGGTTATCTAACATACAGGCCCCTCAAAGCCACGTCAGAACTGAACTGGTCTTTATAAAATCTATGTTGCAAATTTAATTGGAAATGTGAAAAATTACTACAAAATTTTTAATCCCCCTAATGTCATAAAAAATAAAGATATTTAAAGATTGTTCCAAAGTATAGTAAACAAAAGCTAGATGTTTGTTGTAAACTATTTTGTGTGGCATATCTGTCTTGCATACAGCAATTTAAACATTTTGAAAATGGCAAATTTTTCTAAATATTCAGAACATTTTGACATTTTTCACAAATAAGAATTGCATAGACCAAAATTTATTACCAGCTTTCTCTGAATCACATGTATAGGTAAAAGTAAAAAGTTATTTGCATATAAAATGACACTGTGGCTCTGTCAGGAAGGTCAAAACTAGTGGTTAAAGATGGTACATGCAATTTTTCAGTTTAATAGTGAAGCTACATATTACAAATGAGATTTCATAAATTCTTGCTGTACACATGCACCTTTATTTTTATATACACCAAATTCTACCACACAAAGCTAAATATTGCATTCATTTTAATAACAACGGATAAATGGGTGTTTCTACTGCTCATCCATGTTTGCCTCTTTGTAGTTTGCTAAATGCTTTCCAAATCTCACCTGAATTTAAGGATGGAATCCATGAAGGTTCTGCAGGCGAAATGTGTGTTGTCCAACATGTTTTTAACAAATATTTTTATTTTACTAAAATATATGCTTATTGCATGTAGATTTTTTCAGATATGTTTTTATAGCTGGTTTGCAGTCAGAAAGAATACAGTTCCTGCCTACCGGTTTTGGATGTGGGTCCACTTTAAAATCCGTATGCAATTTACTTGCATGCAATTTACTTACAAATGTTTATGTACCATTGCATGAGGATTTTAGCCATCCCATTGAAATTAATAGTAAATTTCTACGTGTTTTCCCCATGAAACTGAACCAAAGAATGAGCATGTTCAAAGTTCTTTTGAAAGCATGCTGGTTTTTAAAACCACGTCCTGAAGATACGTTGTGCATGAACTTCAACACGTATTTTCTATTGAGGTCAATGGAAAAGTTTTCTTTCAGTTTGCAACAAGGATTTCAAGGTGGAATCCACCTAGAGCTCATTGTCGTGTAAACACAGCATACATCTTCATTGAGAGTTTTTAGCTTCAAATGACTTTTGACGGCCAAAAGATGTCACTGCAGAGGGGTTTTGCAGCTTCCAGCACCATAACTGTGCTGGGAACAGAGCTGTAGTTAACAACTCTGTTCCTAGAGCAGTCTCTGTGAACAACAGGAATCAGAGAAAGCCACTGATCCCCGCTGTTTAACCCACGGCATTATCAAAGGGGATTCCTCTTGCTCCATTAGGTCATGCAGTAGTATGTTAATACATTACTAAGTGTTAAAATAAGTGTTAAATGTCTACAAACTGACCGAAACACATAACCAATGTGTTCCTCAAATTGAGCCAAAATTCTGTCAAAATTTCCATAGTAAATGTACCCCAATTTGTAAATATAAATATTGATGTTTGCAGTCTTCTTGCTTTTGCATTGTAACCAATGTCCCACTTTGATTGGAGGTGCTAATCAACTATGTTCTTTTTGCACTGTTTTGGTGTTCACACAACGTATTTGCGGGGCGTACTTCAGTGCGTAATTGTGCTGCAATGCACCCAAAGTATGGACCCCAAGTACGGTAAAATTATAGTACACATTGAATGCTATGATAACCCGCCATATTCCACAAAAATGAAAATGATAGCAGTACAGGCCTTTGCGCGGTTGAAAGTACATGCTGGCCAACGGGTACTTGGAGCAATTTTTTCCACTATTTTAGGGACACAGGTACTGTACTACCAAATGAATGACTTTGTCTCAATAAAGAGCCTCTACAGTCAGCTGATCAGTGGGAGGACCAGGAGATTGATACCCATATATCTGATATAGGTGGCATATCAGATCTGTAGCATTTAAATAACACTATAAAGCCTTGCAGTAACATTTCCTCCATGTTTAAAGTTGCTATGGATGAACAGGGGACCCAGAGTCTTTGTCAAATTCCTGATGGTGACTGTCTAGGTGGTACTATTTTTCATAAATAATGCAGGTTGTAAAGTGAAGCTCGACTACAGGTAATTGGTTGCATTATTGGTAGCATTAATAAAATAATGGACTGTATTTGCATGTTGGAAGTTTTAATATGAAATATGCAGATTTGGAAAAAAGGAGACCCTTTTGTTGTGAGCAATATAATTTTCTCGTAATCAATTTACTTTGCTTGCCTTTTACTATTTTACGGTTTACATCCTTGAATTCTGTTTGACAAGAAATTAGGAGAATATAAACATGAGGGTTTAGCATGTCCAAGAAAGAAGGAGCTTCCCAGCTACTTTTCATTGCAGTGAAGCGAAAACAAATGAATTTAAATCACTTAAACACATAGGGCGACATGTCAGAAAAGTGGCGACAACGCGGCAGTTTTTAGGCGCATTAAATCAGTGTAGAGTGCGCCAGAAAGTCCGATCCTCTCAAAAATCTGGCATCAGGTAAACTAAATGCGCCTATGAAGGCGCATTGCGCAAATCGCAGCGCAAAGCGTATTATCGGTAGTGTATGTAATGCACCTCTCGAGGCGCATTGCACTACGGAGGCGCATAACGTATCATTACTAGTATATGTACTGTGCCTCAATATCATTTTTAGGCGCATTACAGTGTGTCGTGCTTGCAGTAAAATGCACCTAGCTTTCGTGTATGACTGTTCATTTACATTGAGAATATGGTGTCATAAGTGGTTTTGGCGCAAAATAGACCAAAAAACTGGCATTGGCGTGTTGGGAAATGTCGCCCTTACTGCATCCAAATGAGCATAAAATCTCTCATAAACCTGGCTGAGAATGTATGCTGTTCTTTTTACACAAAGGTCTCAGTTGGTATCTGGTTGTGCGTGTGGTATCTTCTGTATTCTGGAAAATACAAGTTGCCTTTATTTAGAAAAGTTTGTGTGCAAACCATACAGCTGTACCATAAGCAGGTATACCTGATTATTAGAAATATACCTGGTGTCGAGTGTTTAGTTGTAGTCTGACAGATGATTTTTAAAAGTAATGTAACACCTACATTTTTGGTTTACTAATTAAAATTATATTCTGAATCTATTTTGTAATATGTTTATGTATGATTTTTTTCCCAATCCAGTGCTTTAAGGTTTTAAGAAGCAGAACATAGGGATACAAAAAAATGCAAGTAGCATTGCACAATTTTTTAAACTGTCTTTATTGATATTTTCACACAATATGAAACAAAATATCAAACAAAGAAAATAAATATTGCTCCCAAGGTGAGGGTAGAAACAGAAAGGGTGTGAAGAGAGGTGGAGAGGGAAAAGGCGAGGTAGATGGAATCAGGGTTATGAAGACAACATAATGCTCTCTTATTTAAAGAACATAACATAGAGAGAGAAACAGGTTATTTTTTGACATTTTCTAATTTCTTAGTATAATTTTTAAAAGGCGTAAAACAGATCCATAACCTAGGTTAGTCAGGACCTTTAAGATATGTAGTCGAGGCTTGTTTTCATATATTCTGGACAGGAAGTTCTGCGGGGCATAAGATGAGAACCAAAGTCCCAAAAACACATAACTTGTAAAATAAAAACATAAAAATAAAAAAGGAGGAAGGAGGGAAGGGAGAGAAACCCGGGGACCCGCAGGCCAGCCAACCAACTAGATTATGGAAAGAAAACCCAATGGGAAAAGCTTAAAAATGGGAAATTTAACTGTGTTTTGGTTTGAATGAAGGATGATCCATAGTTTGTTCAAAATACCAAGTATTTGATTGAAAACAGTCTTTGATTTTGTTTCTTTGGAGGGAAAGGTCGCCGTATTATAATAAAAGGTCATTCCCCCAAAAAAAAATGTAAAGATGGTTTGGGTGGGATATCCATGTTTGGGATTGTTTTTAGAGTTGGGCGTTTTCTCAAAATTCGATTGGGTCCCCTTCCCCGAAATTTTCCGACAAAAAAAATTCGGTCGTTTATTTCGCACGAATGCTTAAAAAAGCGCTATTTCCGGGTGCCGGGGCCTGCGGGTGCTGTAAAACGTTTGTGCCCATGCTTAAATTGCAGTGGGGAGTTGATTTGGTTTTATAAATTTTGGTTTTTTTAGTAGACACGCGATGACTCCCCGCCGCTCTTGAATCGTTTTACTAAAAAATTCCCCCGGGGCACTTAAAGGGGCAAAACTGAAAAAAAAACTAAAAGCGGGAATGTAGCCTGATAAAGTCTCCCCGCAAAAGTGGAAAAAACAAGTGAGAGCTAGGTGGCAAACATTAGTAACAGAGTGTGGAGGTGCGGCGGCGCAAGCGCATGAGGTCAGGCAGGGGACAAGACATTTGGGGTGGCAAAACACGGGAGCCACAGAGGGCACAATGACTGAGAGCGGAGGTCACGGGGCGGCGCAGTACGAGGTCGGGCAGTGGCACAATGACATTCTGGAGGCGGCAAAAACAGATTAGGCCTTTCAAACGGCTTATTTGGACGGATTTCACGGATTGACGATGTCAACCCGTCGGCAAATCCGTCCAAATAAGTCACAGCCTATTTTCTATTGGTTTAAAATGAAAAATAGGCTGTCGTTACCGACGCAAAATTCCGTTCCGGATTGCCGCGCGGATTGACGAGGGCAATCCGGGACGGAAAAAAAAAAATTGAATGTAATTATTTCCGGACGGTTCACCCCCTAAAATGATTGTAGATGGTAAACCCGTCGGGAAATCAGTTACAAATATGTCCCCAAACTTAGTGACACTTATTTGCAACGTTTTAACTGATTTCAGACGTATTTAATCGGAAATCGTTGAAAATACTTTTTCTGAAATAAGCCGGTGAAGAGGCCTTAGGCCACGATTTTGCCCAAGGGTACAGTTGGGGTCACGACAGGCGCATGAGATAAAGAAAGGGGCACAATGACATTTGGAGGGGGCAAAACAGTATTAGGCAAAGAGGGAAACACCAGTGTGGGGGTCACGGCGGAGCAGTATGAGGTCGGCAGTGGCACAAGCTTTCGGGAGGGGAAACAGTATTAGGCCCAGAGTGAAAAATCACACAGTGTGGAGGTCACGGGGCGCGTATGGGTAGGCAGTGGCACAATGAATTCTGGGGGCACAAACAGTATTGGGCCACAGAGTGGCACAATCACCAGTGTGGAGGTCACGGGGGCAGCGTAGGGGTAGGCAGGGGCACAATGAATTCTGGGGGCGGCAAAACGTTTTTGGCCCACAGAGTGGACAATCACAAGTGGGGGAGTCACGACAGCAGAGATGAGATCAGGCAGTGGCACAATGCATTCTGGAGGGGGCAAAACAGTATTGGGCCCAAAACGGGGCACAATCACACAGTGTGGAGGTCACGACAGCAGCGCTGAGATCAGGCGGGCAAAATTTCTTTGGAGGGGGAAAAAAGGGGGAGAAAGCCACAGAATGGCACAAGATGAGAGGGGGGGTACGGGGAGAGCTGGGGTCAGGCGTGGACAATGACACAGTGGGGAGGGCACGGCAGGAGCAGCAGCAGCTGAGGTCAGGGTGGCACAATGAATTTGGAGGTGGCAAAAACAGGGGGAAAGCCCAGAGGGGGCAATGATGAGAGGGAGGTCACGGGGCGCGCAAGGTCAGGCAGTGGCCCAAAAATGACCCATGTGGAGGACAGGGAGCAGCCAAAGCGCAGCAGAGGTAGACAGGGGCAAAAATAAACAAATGGGGTGCGGGGCAACGCAACAGCGCAGCCATGAGGTAATGAGTGGACAAGGACAGAGTGTTAGGTGGGGGGCAATCCCAGTCCCTGGTAAAGTGGTGGTGGGCAGTGGAGAAAACTGTCAGCAGATGTGTGCATCAGGGGTTGGCGGCATAAAATAGTGGGGGGCAGGTAGTTTACCAAAACTGACGCCTAAGGCATTGGTGAGTGGAAATTTTCCTGGCCCGACCCACGTGTTATTTTGACAAAGGTCATGTTCCACTTTTCCCGTGGAAAAAGGGGTTCCCCTTTGGGGGTTAACGATGGCCCCCGCCGCATAACACCCGCTCTGATCCCACATACTGGGGGGGCAGGACAGTTTCCCCACTGCAAACTCGGAAGTTGCGGCCCCACAACAGTTTGGCTGCCAAGTAGCCCGGGGGGGGATTTTTCTAACTGAGGTGGCAGAGTGCTGTCCAAGTAGGCCAAACCTGTTGGTTGGAATGCCCGGTCCTGCTGCTGCTGCTGTGCTGGCGATCCCCTCCTCACAGGCGGGTGAAGGAAGTGCTCTAGGATCGACTAAGGTTTTCTGTGGGCGGTTTTGCTCTTTCCCCCCCAATTTCCCCCCAGCGCGCGGCTAGTAGTGAGCGCTGGGGAACCCCCGGTAACCTGTCAGAGGGGGGGCGATGCGCAATAGGCACGGCCCAACTGATTACGGGGGATTTCCCTATAGATTTGAGTTTGTTTCCCTTAAAATAGCTGGGAAAAGGCCCCTTTTTTGGGCGGTAGCGAGGGTCAATAGGGTGGAGAGCAGAATACCCCCTCTGTCGGATGGACTATTCGGCGTCATAGCGGGCAAATAAGATGCTGCGGGGCCATTGCAAAGTGATCGAGGGGCTCCTCCCTCCATTTCACTGTATATCCCCGGGTGCTTGGGGTCATCTGCCTCGTCTTCTCATCTCCAACCCCTTCCAGCTGTCGTCCTCCATTTTGTCCCCGGGGTTTAAAAATCCACTCATTTCACCCAACAATGTTCTCTCCAATGTCCTCCTCCTCCTCCCCATTTCAGTCCCCACGGCTCTGTGGGGCCCGAGATGTAGTTGCAATCCCAGTCCCCCGCCCCGAAGATTTTTTCGATCTGTTCCCGGGCATGAACAGTGGAAAGACGTTATTTTCCCCGGTTGCTGGGACTGACAAATAAAGTGGCCCCCCTCGAAAGGCCTAAAAACGGCAGGTGTCAGCATGAGCTGCCCCTGGCTGACATCAAGTTCCAGGGGGGTATTCTGTCTGCCCGGATCATCAAAAAACGTTAATGGCCTTTCTCTGTTTTAAGTCGGTCCAAAAGTGCAGGCGGGAAATTCGCGGGTGGAAAATGATATCGAGTGTGTTGGGGGGGGCCGTTCTGCCCCTGCAACTCGAGGAGGGTTTCCCGGCTTTTACGAAGGATAAAGTGCATGCACAGTTTCCTGGGCCCTTTTCGAATGTTTGAAAAATCGGTGGAAGACTTAGGAACCTTTTCACAAAGATTTGAACAGTGCGCCATGCAGGGGCATGGCCATCCTCCCGGTGTAGCGCGGACACCATGTTCCTCCCTTTTTCCCCTCACCATGGTTCCCATTTTTCAGTTGGGCGGGAAAGCCACCCCATCATTTCTTGCGCTGAGCGGAGCAGTTCCCCCTGTGTGCTTTGTTGCCGGGCGCCAGGGTTGAAAATGCGTGCAGCTGTGCCCTACACATGTGGGATGATGGGCAAAATACTTGGGGGTGAGATGGTGGGGTGGTGGAGGAGGAGGAGGCGGACATTGGGGGCCGGTGCAGGTTTGACAAGTGGAGGGGGAAAGCGGGTTCCCGTCCAAATTTTGGTGTGCTGGGCTGGGAAAACATTACCCGTGGGCCGTAAAGGACATGTACGGCCCCGACCCTATTACAGCTCCAGAGGTCCGCGCTGCGTGCACTTGGAACAAACCCATAAGTAAGGGCTGACCCACCCCCGTTTTAATTTATGAAGTGCTTTTGGTACTGCCTTTTTGGAAAAGAAATTTTGGCTTGGAACTCTCCATTCGGTCGGCCCAAACCCTTAGTTCTTTTTGAAGGTGCAGGTCCTCCATTTGGAAAGGGAGGGATGCAATACCAACAACTTGGACGGGCCGGTAGCTGCTGCCCTTTGGATGGGTTGGACGCATACTGTTGTCTCTTTGCAAGCCCGCTGAAGAATGCTGGCGCCCATGAGTAGCGAGGAGCAGGAGCTTGGACCCGGAGATGATGTCAAAGGAAACGCTCCCCTTTGAGAGGGGGTGGGGCCCTTTACTGGTGCAATGGATGCGCCATGGGCGCTGTGGCTGCTGCTGTTACTCGGGGCGGTGGACCCCAATTGAGCCCCGTTTCTCCCCGGCCACCGGATGGGGACGCTGCATGTGTTTACGCGGGCCCTGGTGCCCAAAGTTAGCTCCCCGGCCAGTTACTTTTGCCCAAGATTCTACATTACCCCTATTGGTCCTCCCGGGGTCTTTGAAAGAAATGCTACAAAGCCCAGTATCGGTTTTACCCCCCAACGCTCCGCATGAGTGATACTGCCGCGCTGCCCGCTGAGCCCCTGTGCCCCTACTTTCTTGGACTGCGAAACGGGTTTTTTACCCCCGGGCCCCTTGGTCCCGCCTCACATGCTGCTATCTGCGATCACGGCCACACGCCCCCTTGCTGGTGCGCTGCTGCCGGCGCAAAAATGACCCTCTTCTCCTGACGATGATGAAGCCCTTGCCTCACCCAGCTCCCAAATGCGGTCGGTACTTTTATCATCTTTTGTGTTTATCGTCACTGCTGCCTCTCACCCGGCTTGGTATGCCGAGGTGACCTCTCACAACATGACCTCCCGCCATTTCCACATCTATACTTTGCGCCCACTGAAAAAGCAGGCGAATTGGCCCCCTTTTTTCGCTGCCAAGTAGCTGCTGGTGACCGAGTGACCCTGCTGCGAGTCCCTTGCTGTGCTGGACCTGGGCCCGTTCCAGGATGTTTGTGCCCCTGCCACTCGCAGGTGCAGAGCCCCGCCCCCTCGTCTGACATATGTTTGTTTTTAAATGACAGAAGTTTGATGATGATATTGTATATGTAAATATCACCCTGTTTTTTACTCCAAATGAACCCCGTAAAAAGCTTGGGGGAAACCTTGGATATAAATTGGCTCCACAAATGGCCAGGAAAAAAATTTCTTGATGTGTGTTTAAAAAACACTGTGTGTTTTACTAAAAGTAAAAACACAAACGGCTTTAAATTAAACCTTCAGACAGGAAATTTGGCTCAGGAAAAAAAGTATTATTTTGGGTTGAAAAAGACGGTTTATTTTGTCGACCCAGTAAAAAAACGCTTAATTAACCCCTGGATGTAAATTTTCGCCAAAAAATTGAGCGCACAAAATATAGCTTTGTAGGTGTTACAATTGGTGTTTTCTATGAAAAAACAAGGATACAGTTGTAAATAACTTTTCTTTGATTAGGTACAGGAAAAATTTATATTTTGGGTTGAAAAAGAGGTTTATTTTTGTCAGCAACCAGCAAAAAACGCTTAATTAAACCCCCGGATGTAAATTGCGCAATAGAAATTTAGCGCAAAAATGTAGCTTGTAGGGTTACAATTGGTGTTTTCTACGCCCCAACAAGAGATACAGTTGTATTAACCCTTTTCTTGTGAAATTTGGCTACAGGAAAAAATTATATATTTTGGCGTTTAAAAGCGGTTTTTTTTTGTCGAAACCCGCAAAAAAAACGCTTAATTAAAACCCCCGGATGTAAAATTTGGCCAAAAAATTGAGCCGCACAAAATAGTAGCTTTGTGCGTGTTACAATTGGTTTTTCTACGCCCCACAAAAAGAGATCAGTTGTAAATTTAAACCTTTGCTTGTGAAATTTGGCTCAGGAAAAATGTATATATTTTTGGGGTTGAAAAAGACGGTTTTTGGTGTCAGCCACCAGCAAACAACGCTTAAATTAAAACCCCGGATGTAAATTGCGAAAAATGAAGTGGTATTTGTATTGTAAAAAAACTGTTTTTTTAAATGATAAACAGGAATGGCTTAGATCCCACTTGGATATTGAAAGTATATGCGCTGCAGTGGGCCCCACTGGATTTCAGATCCAAAAACCCAAAAAAATTTGAAATAGAAAATTAAGAGAAAAGTTCTGAGACAAACTGAGAACCCACAGAAATCGCTATATAAAAAACAATTCTTCAGTAAGAGTATAAACGCGGCAGCCCTTTCCCCGACTACAGTGAAGGGGTGAGCTCCCAGCGGCGCGCTCGGTCTTTTTATAGTCGGTGAGTCACAGAATCCGCCGGTCTTGATTGGCTTCACCTTGACATGCATGCAGGCTATGCCCCTTTTTCCTCCCAGAGTGCTTTGCCCCCTTAGGCCCTGTGCTCGCAGCCCTTTTTCAATCAAAAGCACACTTTTTCACCCGAAGTACCCCCAAAGTTGATTCTCCCCAACCAAGTTTTTTCCGAAATTTAAAAACGAATTCCACTTCGTTGAATTTAATTCGCCCCCCTTTAATTTTTTTCCCAGCTGGGGGAATACAAAAAAATTAGTCGTTTTTTATGTTTTGGGAATTGTAGGTCTTTATTAAAGAGTTTTTCCAAAAAGGGTCCCTTGGCAGGGGGGTACAAATTAAAAGGGGGGTAGGAGTTGAAGAAAAAAGATTATTTGTTTCCAAAAG
>JAODAL010017100.1:0-78740 GCA_025379985.1 Phyllomedusa bahiana
CAGCTTGGCCATATCCTCCTTCATCAGGCAATCCCCCCCGCTCAAAATTTTTTTAAATTCTCCCATGGCAAGAAGTACTTAGGCAGCAAGACAGTCACTTTACTGGGGTGCGTCCCCTGTCCTCTCCACAGACATCCTCCTGCTCCAAATGAGGCAGAGCTCCTTTCCCCTCCCCCGCAAACACCTCTTCAGACACCAAAATCCCTGCTGCGGGTGGTCTCTCTTCAGAGAGTGGTTTGCCCACACAGTGCAAATATCCACAGTCCGATGTAAACCAACCTTTTTTTTCTTGCACCACTTTGTACACAGTCCACTTAGTGCCAATCTTTCCCCAACGCATACCTCCCCCAAATTTGAAGCTGCCGCTCAGCTCTGGACGCCATCTTGGGGCCAGTCCTGAGGATTCTCGCTTTGCCTTTTGGGAAACCGCCGTCCTTGGTAGAGCAGTATTGCCACACTCATAAAGGGGCACTCTGACACGTCACTGTTTTATCTGGCTTTACCCAGCTTTATTTCACCCAGCGGTGGGTACAGGTACAGCATTCATATAAGCCAAACCATAAAACATAAAAATCTCGCCGTTAGCCACAACTTACATAGAGTCCTCTCTATCTGTGGTCTGTCCTATTGTCCAGCCACCACAACCATAACAGTTTGCTTACTGTACCGTATTGGCTACCCAGCCTCGGGGGGCCAGAGATTCCCCTCAGCTCTGCTGCTCCACACTGCCATGCAGCAACCACGCCCCTGATCACCTGGAGTACTAGGCTTTTTTAGGCCTCCAGAGATGTCCAATATCTGGGCTGGAACCCAGGCACCTGGAATGCGGGGACAGCCACCCACCCGACACTATAGCTATTCTAGCCGCTACCGTAAGTGTCAGTAATATAACACTTACACAAAATAGGTGACATTTCCCCACCGAGCCCAGTTCCTCGGACGGCCGAGCCCCCTCTAGTGGCAGGATCATGCGACTACCAGCAGTCGCTCTGCTACAATATAAAATAATATATATTATATATATATATATATATTTTATATATATAATATATATATATATATAATAAAATAACATATAATATATATATATATGTATATCACCACTATATTTCAAGAAAGTGAAATGTCAAAATTATGCTATAATACTAGAGCGAATAATTTTTTCCAGCTTTTATTTCTTTCATCACATTACCAGTAGCAGCTTCTGATAAGTAACATCATTACACTTCATTAATAGGCCTTCAATACTGTACCTGTCACAGTATTTAAGGCCTATTTTCAAGACCTATTTGCTTGACATCATGGGAAAAATCAAAAGAAATCAGCAAAGACATGAGAAAATGAATTGTGCACCTCCACAAATCTCGTACAATATTGGGAGCAATTTCTGAATGCCTGATGGTGTCATGGAAGGGAAGATCTCTCCTTAAGGAGAGCACCGAACAAACGGCTTGTAGAGTTTTTGTTTTGCCTTTTCGCCCTCTACTTATCATCTGCTTATCCACAAGGCATTATGGGAAAGGGGCTGAGAAGCCCACAGCGCCCTCTGTTGGTTGTAACAAATCCTCAATTTGCTTTTTGACCCACCGAGTCTTGAGAAAGCAAAAAGGATTTTTTATCCAAGCCAGTATCTCTCATCTGCAGACAACGCTGTTTCAGGATTTTTGTCCATCTTCAGTGCAGAGCAGAGAAGATACTGGCTGGCTGTGTGGGAGGCATCGGGTAGCTCAGGAAGGGAAGATCTCTCCTTAAGGAGAGCACCGAACGAACGGCTTGTAGAGTTTTTGTTTTGCCTTTTCGCTCTCTACTTAGCATCTGCATATCACAAGGCATTATGGGAAAGGGGCTGAGAACCCCACAGCGCCCTCTGTTGGTTGTAACAAATCCTCAATTTGCTTTGACCCACCGAGTCTTGAGAAAGCAAAAAGGATTTTTTAGCCAAGCCAGTATCTCTCATCTGCAGACAACGCTGTTTTGGGATTTTTGTCCCTCTTCAGTGCAGAGCAGAGAAGATACTGGCTGGCTGTGTGGGAGGCATCGGGTAGCTCAGGAAGGGAAGATCTCTCCTCAAGGAGAGCACCGAACGAACGGCTTGTAGAGTTTTTGTTTTGCCTTTTCGCCCTCTACTTAGCATCTGCATATCACAAGGCATTATGGAAAGGGGCTGAGAAGCCCACAGCGCCCTCTGTTGGTTGTAACAAATCCTCAATTTGCTTTTGACCAACGAGTCTTGAGAAAGCAAATATAATTTTTTAGCCAAGCCAGTATCTCTCATCTGCAGACAACGCTGTCTGCAGATGCAACGTTGTCTGCAGATGAGAGATACTGGCTTGGCTAAAAAATCTTTTTTGCTTTCCCAAGACTCGGTGGGTCAAAAGCAAATGAGGATTTGTTACAACCAACAGAGGGCGCTGTGGGCTTCTCAGCCCCTTTCCCATAATCCTTGTGATATGCAGATGCTAAGTAGAGGGCGAAAAGGCAAAACAAAAACTCTACAAGCCGTTCGTTCGGTGCTCTCCTTAAGGAGAGATCTTCCCTTCCTGAGCTACCCATGCCTCCCACCACAGCCAGCCGTATCTTCTCTGCTCTGCACTGAAGAGGGACAAAAATCCCGAAACAGCGTTGTCTGCAGATGAGAGATACTGGCTTGGCTAAAAAATCCTTTTTGCTTTCTCAAGACTCGGTGGGTCAAAAGCAAATTGAGATTTGTTACAACCAACAGAGGGCGCTGTGGCTTCTCAGCCCCTTTCTTATAATGCCTTTGTGATATGCAGATGCTAAGTAGAGGGCGAAAAGGCAAAACAAAAACTCTACAAGCCGTTCGTTCGGTGCTCTCCTTAAGGAGAGATCTTCCCTTCCTGAGCTACCCGATGCCTCCCACACAGCCAGCCAGTATCTTCTCTGCTCTGCACTGAAGAGGGACAAAAATCCCGAAACAGCGTTGTCTGCAGATGAGAGATACTGGCTTGGCTAAAAAATCCTTTTTGCTTTCTCAAGACTCGGTGGGTCAAAAGCAAATTGAGGATTTGTTACAACCAACAGAGGGCGCTGTGGGCTTCTCAGTTCCTTTCCCATAATGCCTTGTGATATGATGGTGTCATGGTCATCTGTTCATGTAATAATATACAACTTTAAACAACATGGGCCAATACTGGGATGAGATAAATAGCCTTTGGTGTGAATATTATAAATCAGTCCAAGAACAACAGCAAACAGATAAAAGTACCTACATCAACAATAAAATGTATTCTCTACCAACATGATCTGAAATGCGGCTCAGCAAGGAAGAAATCACGGCTCCAAAACCATCCTAAAAAGTCAGGTTACAGTTTGCCACTGCACTTAGATATCTTATGTTTTGCAGATTTCTCCTGGTCTTACAAAACAAAAAGGAAACAATCTGTCCATAATCATCATAATGATCATTATTTAATATGGAGAAAAAACATAGAGGCTTGCCAGCCAAAGATTACCATGCTAACTGTGAAACATGGTGATGACAGAATTATGTCTTGGGGATGCTTTGCTGCACAGTGCATGCCACAAAATAGATAGCATTATGGGGGCAGACAATTATCTGGAAGTATTGAAGCAACATCTGAAGACATCAGCCAAAAATTAAAAGCTTGGGCACAAATGGACAATGACCTCAAGAATAAGGTCAAAATTCAAAAATAGAGGTATATCCAGCACCAATAAAATCCAAAAGGTTTATTAATGGTCCATTAAAAAAGGGGTAACAAAGGATCATTTATAAACCTTTTGGGTTTTAGCGTTGCTGGATATACCTCTATTTTTGAATTTTGATCTTTAGTGGTTGCCCTCTGGATCATCCGTGCACCCTCGCAGTCATCCCTGAACATACCGAAGCAGGTGAGCTGGCTCTACAGCTATTTGTAAACTTTACTTACCAAGAATAAGGTACTTAAAGAGTTGTAGCAATGTGGCTTTCGAACCACAAAACAAAGGTAATGTAGTGGCCATCTCAAAGCTCTGACCTCAATTCTATAGAAAATGTACGGGTAGAAGTGGAAAAGTGTGTGGAGCCAGGAGGCCTACCAGCCTGACTCAGTTACACCTGGTCAGGCAGGAGGAACTGGCCAAAATTCTAGCAACTTATTGCGAGAAGTTTGTGGCAACCCAAAAGTTAAACAGTTTATAGGCAAACCTACCATTACTGGCAACATGTATGTAAACTTATGAGTCACTGAGAATGTGGGGAAAGAAATAAAAGCTGAAATAAATATCTGTAGTAATATTCTGACATTTCACATGTTGAAATATAATAGTGATCCAAACCAACCTAAGAGAGGGTATTTGGACTAGGATTAAATGTCAGGACTTCGGGGAAACAGAGTTTTAATGAATGTGGCTGAGTGTGTAAACATATGACTTCAACTTCTATACACTGATCAGTCATAACACTGAACCTGAGAGGTTCTCCAACAAAAGGAGCTAGGAGTATCTACTGATAACCACTGGCATCTTAGCTTTTATTTTATTTTTTTAGCCCCTTCACCATTCATTATCTATTGCTTCTAGTTGTTGGCACATTATGCTACTGAACTCCTAGACTGTCAAATAGGTGGTCTTCTCAGCTCAGTAGGTTCACGCCCCTGAGCAGTGGAGACCACCCACTGATAGTCTGCAAAATGCCTATGTACTGTACAGGTATCTCCTGGTCAGTTTATAAAACTGTGGGCTCTAATATTTCTATGCCTTCTACACTGATGGACACACACACATTTACACTTTCTATATGCTGGTATGATCAATCTTTGTAATAACTACAGTAAGAAGTCCATAGAAGCAGGGGCGTAACTACCGGGTTAGCAAACATAGCAGCTGCCACGGGGCCTGGGCTCTTAGGGGGCCTGGGCCCTGGGGGCAGATGCTGACACGTCTGCTACCCCGGTATTTCAGCTCCTGCGCCCGCCAGCAGTGAACATACCAGTTCACTACCAGCGGACGCGGAGCTGCGGGGCCCTGTGCAGCCTGCCTCTGAATGCCCGGGCCCTCTGGCCCGAGCGTTCAAGGCAGAACTGCCCAGTGTCACCAGAGCGAAGCACTGCCTGCGAGCCCAGCGCCGGCCCACAGTGCTGACGTAGGTTACCACCATATGGTCACTGTATGGAGGTAATATACAGTCTGTAGGTCACCTGTGTACACTGGTGTCTACCACTATATGATCACTATATGGCGGTACTATTGATCTTTGCATACTGATCATTAATAGTGTATGGGGTATTATTCAGTCACTATTTGGTGGTAATTTGTGGTCACGTTCTGGCAGTATAATCAGGTTCCTATGTAGTAGCGTTATTGGTAATGTTAATCTGGGTATAGTGGGATTTGTCTGATAGCAGTATGATGGTGAAATCTATGGTGAGGTAATCACTCCCTGTATTATCTAGTAATTGCATGACCTAAGACATCCTGGTAAATGTTGGGGGGGGAGGGGGGGGATCTAAAGGCTTGCTATGGGGCCCAGGCTTCTCTAGTTACGCCCCTGCATAGAAGCTAACATACATTTAATGTAAGAACCTGTATTAGAAATAATCCAGCCATAATCACACATTCATGTCATACTGAACGCCATCGAAATAATGATTGCGTTACCGCGATTCTATTAAACGCTTATCAATTTACGTAACTGTCCTAAAAAGTATATGTCAGTGGCATTACATGGTTAATTCGCTACTTCAGTCCTCACAGTGATACATACACTACAGGCTTATATATTGAGCAGCACACTGTTTCAATGTGTTACCAGCAGATAACATACCAGCCTTTTCCTTAGAAGGTTAATTACCTCAGGAGTGACTACACGCAGGCTTTAGCTTGCTTTTCCACCTTATCTATCAGTGCACATTGCTGAATGCTAAATCCAAGATGACAATTACTTTGGGGTATATAAGTTAAACTTAGTTTACCTCCAACAGTTTAGCATCTTATAGGAATGCCAGCATCCTCAATACAATTCAAATAATCACTTTACAACATAATCTCTGTATTTTTGGTTAGATGTGTTATGGGTAGGTATTACCCCAATGGGGCTCCTAACCTCAAAAAATATTTTTTAGGATGTTTTGTGTAAGATATGTAATGTAACTGAACAGTCTGCTTACTAAAAAGCTATATATTACTGAAGTACTAGGAAAAGGAGAATGATCATCCCTCCTATCAAAATTGTGTTTATTCAGCTTGAAAAAAGACGGCTTAGGGGTTGTTCACACAGAGTTTTGACTCCATATTAGAAGCGCTTTGTAGATCCGTCTTGGGGACCGACAGGGTGGGCCCAGAGATGGATTTAACAGTTAGCAGTGACTTAATCACTGCTTACTATGACGAACACGCAGCAGCGTTCACATGAGAGATCGCCATATGCAATTCTTTGCAAGAGTGACCCGAGCGGCTCTTTTGAAACACGCAGCACCAGGTCCGTTTAAAAAGTTTTCATCCGGTTTGCAGACGGTTTTCAAAACCAAAAAACATCTGAAAAACCGGATGGGGACAAGCCCTAATGCTCCTGGCTACTAGTTGAGGTGCAGCCGCATCCTGCTGCATCCTGCTGTTATTTAGCCTTTGTAGGTCCATCTGGTTGTGGCTTCCTTAGCCTATCCTCTTTCACCTGGTGCTTTATTAAAGGGGTTGTCTCACTACAAGGATTGCTTTTTATGTTAGAGATGTGTCCATTAACAGTCTCCCACATATTCCTAGATATCCCCTCTTAACGACTGCCCGCCATCTTTTGAAATTGGGAGGTGCAGGTCGTTCGTCTGCAGCTATGTCTTTTGGCGTCACTGCAGACATCGCCGTTCCCCGGCGCTTAAAGGGGTTGTCTCGCTACAGGGATTGCTTTTTATGTTAGAGATCTTGCAAAAACAAGTTACTTTGCGATATATGTCCATTAACAGTGCCTAACCTATTCCTAGATATCCTCTCTTTTATGGGCTGCATCATCTTCTCAGGTCGCTATAGCTACAGACCTGTTTGATCTCTCCAGATAGGCTGTCAGCACTGGTTGCTATAGCTACAGACCTGGCTTCTACTGCAGCCTAGTGGAAGCCAGTAAACACGGCCCTGAATTCAACATGACACCAAGACAACAGCACTGAGGTGAGATTAATCAATGTAGTGAGACAACCCCTTCAAGCAGTCTCTCCCACAATTCTGGGCCTAATCCATGCTTAGCGTGTCTGCTGTACTTGGGTCTTGTCCAGTCTGTCTCTGTCCTGGTTTATGGTCTGTCCTGTGTTTCTAGTCTATGTTTCTGCATTGTTTGCCTTGGCTCTTATCTGTCTGTGTTCTGCTTGGTCCTTGTCTGTCTGGTTCCTGGCCCGTGTTCTTAGCTATAGTCCTAGTTCTGTCTTGTTTCTAGCCTGTGTTCTTGCTATGGTCCTAATCTGTGTACTGAGCCTTGTCCTTAGTTCTGTGTTTAGTCTCTGTTCCTGATCTGTGTGTTCGGTACCTTGTTTTTCTGGTGTTCTTAGTCTGTGTATTTTGCAGCTTGGCCTACGTTAGGTCTTCCCGTTCATTTAGCCTATGTCTCCTTCTTACAGTGCCTGGCAAGTCTTCTGTTTTTGTTCTCTGTGTGGTGACCATGTGGGTGCTTCTGACCCATCCAGCTCAGCTGCTACTGCTGGGGATTGCTATGGAGTAGCACCTGGCCTAGTCATACCCCCCTCGAAGTAAGCCCAGTAGTAGTCAACGAGCCCAAGCACAAAGGATCACATGACCACTTTGGCTGGGAAGTAGGAAGCCTGAAGGAATCCTGCTGGGCCTTCTTTGAGCACTGTTTATACAATTATTGGGAAGGCAGGGATAGCAATAAACTATCCCTTCCTTCTCATTGTAGAGCCCAGCTGTTGCTGACAGCCGGCTGTCTGATCCCACATCTGCAAAGCTGTTTTAAAACTTTTAATTACATATAAATTACACTTTTATCTTTCTCATCTACAGAAAAATAATTAAGCAGCTCCATACGTTTTAAATCATAAAACAAATCTTAAAGGATTTTGCCACGATGTAAAATTGACATGGGAAGTTTGCAAATGAAATAACAAACATTTTCACCATTCATCATTATTAAAAATTCTGCACTGTTTTTGTTTTAGCTGCTCCTTAAGTGATTCATTGTTTACAGCTCGTTTCCAGGGGATACGACCAGGGCTGAGAGCTTCTCACTCCTGGTCACACATGCTCAGACATCACCTCTCCTCTCAGGCAGCTACTGAGTGTTCAAACCCCAGGTGCTGTCACTCTACTCCCGTCCTCTGCAAATAAATAAAAAAGAAACCTCAATGAGGTCTGTGCATTGATAAAGAGAAAAAAAACAAAACACAGGTTTGGTTCCTGCAGGGATTTGAACCTAGGACCCTTGTGCCTGGAGGCAAAAACCTTACCTCTCAGCTACTCACAACTCTTTACCTAAACAGACCTTTCTTTGACTACAGAGAGGAAAGGCATGGTGATGTCATCCTGCTGGGTCACATGATATGCAATTCAAACTCATCACACGCACACAGAGCTGAAGAGCTGGATTCAGGAGGTATGAAATGAGATCGTGGCAAAACCCCTTTAACACTATAAACCTTTGGAATAGTCAAAATGCTTGTTTAGATTTCTATGCCAATATAGTTAACTTTCTTGTAGTTGGTTCAAGTTGCCTCACAGCCACAAACAGAAACTTTGTCAAGCAATAAGATATGGTCACAAAAAGGCAGATGTGGGATTCCTAAGGACATGAGCTAAAAGCGAAGGTTTGCCTTTGAACATCACTTCACAGTTTAGCTTTACTAATCCTGTACTGACTTACAGTATGTCATAGGCTGAGGCTACGGAAGGACAAATATCTTGTGATTAGAGATGCAACGTGATGTTCCAGCTGCTAATGTGTGATAAATAAACCATTGGCCCTAATTTTTTATAATAAGCTGCTAAAAGAAGACATAAAAAGGAAAGAGATTGTAAGCTACAGCGATATGTCATTTCAAGCATAACAGTTTGACAGTCTTCACAATTAGCTTTGTAGAATAGCATAGTATATTAATATTATAATGACTGCTTATATAAAATATGGAAAGTTCGTAAGCTACTTAAAATAGCACAGTTGCTAATGCTAGTAAATATTAGTCAACTAATGTTTTGGGGGAAAAAAAGCGGATTCAGGAAATGTTTTTAAAGGGCTTGTCTCGCTACAAGGATTAGCTTTCAACATGTTGGGATCACTAAATAAAGATGTTTTCCAAATATATTGCATTGTTCATTTTTTTTTTTTTTAAGGAGCTATAAGTGATTGTATCACCTGCTGTGCTCCCTCTGGTTTCCCAAGTGACTGACCTGTGTACTTTTCCCCCCTGATGTTTGCTCTATCTGGTAGCAGAGAGTGACATCATCAGACAGGTCATGCATCACAGAACTCCAGACAGTGAGAGCTTGTTTGTTATCTGATCTTTCAGACAAAATACAGTAATTACTTTACTGTTTACTTTAACTCAGAAGCTTCCCTGGTCCTGACAGCATGAAAGTTATCTAATTAGCAGGTCTGAATACATGGAGCTCATAGGCTAACTACAGACAGCTTGACCAGGAAGTGACAGAGCAAAGCAGCATTATTTCATTCATGCATCCTATGAAACTTTGAGATGAGACAATTCCTTTAAGGGAAAATGCCAGGAGGTGTTAAAAGCCAGTTCAACACTCCAACATCTTTTAGGTGGCGCAAACCCTGTTCCACAGAAATGTGTTAACAACTTCAAGATGAAAATATGAAACCAGCAACTGCATAAAATCACAGTTTTATTTAAAAATGCATAAAAAAAATATGTGGCAAGGCAGAGAAAAAATAACTTACAGCTTATATAGCTTAATAGCTTAAATGTTTTGAACTGCTTCAGAACACGCTATCAGTAAGAACTTGGAAACATGTGTGTTAGACATTTCGGGTGACACGTATGAACGGGGCTGCGCCAGAAGTCTGGCGTCTTTTCAGCCCGACATCTATCGCAGCCCTGTTTGCAATAGTTTTACATCGCCCGTAAGCAAGTATCAGGCACATTACACAGCGCCCTCGGCACTTTGGAACGCACCTGATTTTTGCCTCCAGCACGCCCCCCAAAGTCAGGCGCATTACAAAGTGCCAAGGGCATTCTGTAATGCACTTGATACTGGCGTACGGGCGATGTAAAACACTTTGAAAGTTCCAGCAGGAATGCGCCTAGAATTGCCATACTGAAGCTATAAATCTGTAGCTTTGTACGGTTCTACAGCGCCCCACTCTAGAACCGTAAAAAGCTATAGATTTATAGCTTCAGTACAGACATTCTAGGCGCATTAATGCTGGAACTTTCAAAGTGTTTTACCTGAGCCAGAATTGTCGTCTTAGCACTAGAATGCGCCTGATATATGACCCGCAGTAGAGCGGATTAATAAATCAGGCACATTCTATACTATTATGCACATACAAATTTGCGTCTTAACGCCAAAAATTATACATGTAACCCAAAGTCTATGCCTTGCCATAGGTATTTCTTATTTTAAGCATTTTCTAAAAAAAAACTGTGATTTTTCAGAAGAAATGGTTGCTGGATCCATAATTTCATCTTTGAGCTAAAGAAGTTGTCCAGTCAACCTCATTACTCTGCAGCCAGGCAGCAACACTTCTTGTCTGCAAGATGTTTTGATTTACCCTAGGAAGGGAAGATCTCTCCTTAAGGAGAGCACCGTACGAACAGCTTGTAGAGTTTGTTTTGCCTTTTCGCCCTCTACTTAGCATCTGCCCACAGCGCCCTCTGTTGGATGTAACAAATCCTCAATTTGCTTCTGACCCACCGAGTCTTGAGAAAGCAGAAAGGATTTTAGCCAAGCCAGTATCTCTCATCTACAGACAACGCTGTTTCGGGATTTTTGTCCCTCTTCAGTGCAGAGCAGAGCGATACTGGCTGGCTGTGTGGGAGGCATCGAGTAGCTCAGGAAGGGAAGATCTCTCCCTGTGAAACTACAAGCCCCAGGATTGATTGCTGTGTCATCTATGTTCCTCCCAACCATCCACCGTTTAAGTAAACACCGTGTTTCTTTCACATGTCAAAATCCTTGTGAGACAGGACCAAAAGTTTGTGAGTTCAAAGGCTGAGATGAAGAAAGCCAAACTACTTTGGTCACCTGATCCTGTTCCGCATAACTATATAGGGCTAGAGAATTTTAGTTCACTATAAATTAGGGGGAAAAGTGGGTTAAGGAAATACTTTAGAGCTGAAGGTGGCAAGAGGTCTTAAATCAGTTATCCTGTTAACCTCTATTCTTTGAAGATAAGCTGCAACATTTCTTTTTTGTAAGATGTCTCCCTTTGCCCTGTAAGCCAGAGAATTCTTTGTTGTGTGTTGTCTATATTCCTCCCTTCTAACCTCTATTTCAGTAAACACTATGGGCGACATGTAAAAAAACGAAGCGTACTTTTTTTTTTTTGGGGCGCCGACATTTCCAGTTTCCAAGGTAGAATACGCAGTATGAAAATTTTTGGCGCATTACATAGTGTTTAAATGCGCCAAACTTTGTAGGGCATGAGTGTAATGCGCCAAACTTGCCGGACTAACTCTATGTAATGCGCCAAAAACTGTCGTTTCTACACTCTTCTATATCTATTTAGAATGGGGTGGGGGCCCCAAGTAAAAAAAAATACGCATTCAAATTCATACAGTCGCCCCTTAATGTTTCAATGCTTGGATTATGAGATTCTGAGGGTGTAAATACGACAGATTTTTGGCGCATTACAAGAGCTTCTGCGCCAAGTTTTGGCGCTTTTAAAACCTAGCCCATACAAATTTTTGGGCGCATTAACTCTAAAAGGGGCCCAAAAATCTTAACTGCGTATTCACACTTGGAGAACAAAAGTGGGGGGCCCGCCCAAAAAAAAAAAAAAAAAGTATTCGAATTCAACAGTCGCCCTATTTTACCTCCCTCACCCAAACCCTTTGGGAGGCAAGACCAAAGCAGTGTGGGTGCAAAGACTGCTCTAAAGAAAGTCAAACTTTTTAGGTCACCTGAGCCCCTCGGCTCCATATGATTGTTTCCTGTTTTTAAGAAAACAAAATATGAAAAAAACAGTTGAAACCAGAAGTTTACATACCCTTATAAAAGACACAAATGCTGTTTTTCCACTATCTGACATGAAAAAAGAAAAAACCCTAAATTAGGTTTACCAAAAATTATTTATATTTGCCAAAGCCAGAATTTGAGAGAGAGTTTTTTAAGGCATTTTTTTTTTTCTGAAAACTCAAAAGTTTACATACATTTCTTTAGTAGGGGGTGCCCTTAAACTGCAGATTGGGGTTAAAACATTTTAAAAATCCCCCAACTTCTCCAATAGTTGGAGGAATTTTGGCCCATCCCCCTAAAAAAAAAAACTGGTGTAACTGAGCCATGTTTGTAGGCCCCTTGCGCGCACCTGCCTTTTCCTTTGGCCAAAATTTTAAAAAGGTTTGGGAGATCAGGGCTTTGTGATCCCCACCCCAAAACATTGACTTGGTTATCCCTTAAGAAACGTAATCGTTGGCAGTTGTTTGGTCATTGTCCTTTTGGAAGACCCTTTTTCCGCCCAAGCTTTAATTTCTTGCGTTTTGCCAGTATTGCCACATAATCTTCTTTCCTATGATCCCATTTATTTTTAAAGTGCACCAGTCCCCCCTGCAGCAAAACAACCCCACAACATGATGCCCCCCCCGTGTTTTACAGTTGGGATGGTGTTCTTAGGCTTCCAAGCTTCGCCCTTTTTTCTCCAAACATAACGATGGTCATTATAGCCACACAGCTCAATATTAGTTTCGTCAGACCACAGGACATGTCTCCAAAAATGGAAGTCTTTGTTCCTGTGTGCATTTACAAACATTAATCTACTTTTATTGTTTCTTTTGAGTAAGGGCTTCTTCCAGGCAAAGTGGCCTTTCAGCCCATGTTGAAGGGTTTTCCCGTTTTCATGTGGAAATGACACCATCTTCCAGCTTCGGCCAGCATTTTTCACAAGTCTTTTGCTTTTTTCTTGGGTTATATGCCAGTGGGACCAAAGCATGTTATCTCTAAAACATAAAACCTTCCTTTCTGAGGTGTATGATGGCTGAACTTTCCCCTCTTTTTGTCTTGCGTACAATTGTTTTACAGATGAACAAGGCATTTTTCAGGTACGGAAATTGCCCCCAAGGATGACCCAGATTGTCAAGTCATAATTTTTTCCTGATACTTGGCTGTTTCTTTAGCTTCCCATCATTTACACGCAGAAAAAGTTTTTCGATGTGCTTTAAAATCCACCACGGTGGTCTCAAATTAAAACCAATTTGCCAAAAACCTATAAAACTTCCAAAGACATGACATCTGCGCTGTCCCAAATTATTTAAAGGCATAGTAATCCTAGTGTATGTAAACTTTTGAGTTTGCAGAAAGTAATCAAAATGCCTTAAAAAATTCTCTCATTATTCTGGCATTTGGCAAATATAAATAATTTTGGTAATCCTAATTGACCTAAAACGGGTAGTTTATTTTGATTTCATGTCAGATAGTGAGAAAAAAATGCTGTGTCTTTTTAAAAAATTAGTAAACTTCTGGTTTGAACTGTATGCTTTCTGCATACTGAGCTTCCTGACATCACGTAGGAATTTGCACAAAAATTAATAAAATACAAAACAAAGTGCTAATTTTGGAGAGAATAGGGGAACATGTATAAAAACTGGCACAGACTAGACAGTTGTACTTCTCAGTAGGTTTAGTGTAGTATTTTAGTAGATGAAATGCACACAAAAGTTCAAAAATATAGCCTTGAATTTTCAGGTCGTGCGGCGAAATTGATAAAGATTTGACAGAATTCCTAAGGACTTTGGGGGTCATGCTTAAAAAAACCTTTTTTTTCCAACGGGCAAAAAAAAATGAAAACTTAATTTGTAATAACAAAATTCATTTCAATTTTACATCTATGAAAATGTATTTTTTTAAAAATTTTGGATTGGATTAAATTTTTTCATTCTTCAAAATTTAAAAGAGACATAGGTCAAATTTTTGCAGCTGTAAAACTTTTAAATCAACATTTTTTTCGAAAATTTTTTAGTTAGTTCGTTCCCTTTAATTAAACAAATTTTTTAATGAGAATCCATGCTGTTTTAATATTTTTTTTTCTGCTCTCACCACTTTCTACATATGGCATAGCAAATTTTCCCCAAAGCAAGATCACTACAATAGTTTATATTTATTAATACACTATTCTAATGGCTCTTGTTTTATTTTTAGCCTTATTTGATATATTTGTAATCACTGTTCATACTACGATAACTCTGTAAATATCCAATGATAATAATAATAATAATCTTTATTTTGCCCAACATAGAACAGGACTTTTAGTAAAGGGGGGGGGGGGGGGGGGGGGGAATTTACAAATTTTAATGATCATTTTATTCAATTTTCTAACCCAAAATTTAAAAGGGATGTTTTAAACAAAATTCAAAGTCAAACCCCCCAAAAAAGGGGAAATTTTCCCCCAAAAAACCCTTTCAAAACCTTCGCCCCAAAAAACCACAACCGTTTCTGGCCCCCTTTGGGGGGGGATGAGGCACCCCGGGGGAAAAAGTAAAAATTTAAAATCAACCCCCCCAACCCAAAAAAATGGGCCCCTTTTTTTCTTTTTTAACCAGGAAATTTAAAAAACCGTCAGCCTTTCTCAAAAAACCCTCGGGGAAATTACCAAAAAAACCCCCCCCAACTTTTAAAAAAATTCAAGGGGGAAATCCTTCCAAAACCAGGGCGCCCCTAAAACCCAACGGGGACCTCCTTAAAATTTTTTCCGGGGAAAGGGTTCCCGCCCAAAACCCCAAATCCAGGGGTTTTCCCGAACCATGGGGGGCCCCGGGGGAAAATGGTTTCAGGAGGGAGAAAAAAACCATTCCTCCAAAAAAAATGGGACAACTAATTTTGCCCGTCAGGGGTGGGCCCGGGGTTTTGGGAAGTTTTTTTGTGAAATTCCTTTTTGGGGAAATTAAAAAGCTGTTAAAGAAGACAATAGAAAAAACCCGATTTTGCCAAAAAAAAAAACACTGGTGGGGTTTTTTCCCCGCCCGGGGAAGGGGCCCTTCTTTTCCTAAAAAAAACAACCAAGAATAAAGAAGGAAAATTTTAAGGGGGCAATTCCCCCAACCTAAAGGGAGTTGGGGAAAAAAAGCCTTTTCCGAAAGGGGGGGATGATAAACCCAAAAGGGATTTCCCAAAGGGGAAAAAAAAAAAAAAAAAAAATTTTTTTGGGGCCCTCCGGAAATCCCCTCTAAAACCCTTTAAATTTTTAAATAAGGGGGGTGGACAAAAAAAACTCAAATTGGACAAAAAAACCTTTTTAAAAAAAGGGATCACGGTTTTTCCAGAAGTTTTGGGGACATTTCCAAAAGTTAGGTTAAAAAAAGGGAAAATTCAAAAATTTAGGTTTAATTCATGCTAAAACCCTTTTTTAAACTTTGATGACTTTTTTGAAAAAAACCAAAAAAAAAAAAACCAAGGGGAAAAATCAGTTTAAAATTAAAAAAAAATTTCTTCTCAAAATTTTTGGCCAATGTAGAATTTTTTTTAAATTTATCATCAAAATAACTAAAAAAAAATTTTAAATTTTATTAATTTTAAAAAATATTTTAAAATTTTTTTTTAAAAAAATTTTTAATTTTTTTAATTATAAATTTTTTTAAAACAAAAACGGAAATAAAAATGGGGGTTTTTTTTTAAAAACCAAAAAAACAAAAGCCCCAAAAATTTAAAATATAAATTTAAAATTTAAACCCCCTTAAAGGGGAAAAAAAAAACAGCAAACTTAGAAACCCAATCCCCCCAAACAAGACCAAAGTAAAATTAAAAAACCCAAAACCCCTTTTTCCTGGGCCCCAAAAAATTTCAAAAATTTTTCAATTTAAAAAAAACCCAACCCCGCCCCCAATTTTGTTTTTTTTTTTTTTACAACAACCCTTTAAGAACAAAAAGCTTAAAATCTTTTTTTAAAAATGCTTTTTTCAAAATTTCTTTTCCCCCATAGCAAAAAAAAAATACAGCCCTCCGGGAAAATAAAAAAGGGAAAATCCCCCTTAGAAAACCCCCATTTTAAACCTAAAAAAAAAAAAAAAATTTGGGAAAAAACCCAAGGGTTAAATTTTTTAAAAAATAGAAATTTTTTTTAAAAAAAAAAAAAAAAATCAAGGAAAAAAGGGGGGGTTTGCCCCAAAACCCCCCCCGGGAACCCCACCAACCTAAAAAACCTTTTAAATCCCAAAAAATACAAAAAAACTACCCCCCCCCAAAAATCCAAAATAATTAAACAATGGGGCCAAAAAAACAAACAAAACCCAATCCAAAAACTTCACCACCCACCAAAAACCCAAAAATCCCCTTTTCCCACCCAAATTTTCCAAAACAAAGATTTACCCAAAAAAAGAAAAAAAATTTTAAAAAAAATAATTTTTAAAAATTTGTCACAAATCCACTTCAATCTAAAAGTTTTTCCCCTTTACTTTTTTACTTTCAATTTGGGGGGGGGATTACAAAAATTTTTTAACACCCATATTTTCCCAAAATTTTCCTAAAAAAAACAAAAAAACCCCCCCTATTAAAACCCCCCCCAAACTTTAAAATTTCCCCCCTTTCATTTCATAAACCCCCAAAAACTTTTCCATTTTAATATTTGAACGAACAAAAAAGAACTTTGCCTCCCCACCCGTTTAAACCCCAAATCACCCTTTAAAAACCCTTAAAAATAAGGGGGGGACCAAAAACCCCCCAAATTTTTTCCCCCCTTAAAATCAAAAAAAAACCCCCCAAAAATTTCCAACCATCCCGGCAATAAACCAAAATTCCATTCCCCTTTTTTTAAATTATCAAAATTCCCCCCATCTAAACCCTTGGTTTCCTTTTGTTTTTTAATAAAAACATTCGATCAGCCCCCGCGGGCCCATTGATATGCAGGTGATAAAATCTCTCTAGGATATCCACGTTGGAGGAATTTTTTTGTAAAATGTCAGCTTCCTTCTTAAATGTTTGTAAAGAAGAGCAATTCCGCCAGGTGCGTATAAATTGTCCCTTCGGAATACCGCGGCGTAAAGGAAAAGGATGGAAACTGTCCCATCTGAGCAGGCTGTTGCCTGCTGTGGGTTTACGAAACAGAGATGGTTTCCAATATCCCTCTATGGTCCTTTTTAATCAATATATCCAAGAAAATAAATTCAGAACTATGGATTACAGATGTAAATTTAAGGCCTACATCATTAATGTTAAGACATTTCCACAAAGAGATGGAAATCATTGGATGACCCGGTCCAAAAGATAATGATGTATCAATGTACGGCCCATAGAGGATACTCTCGAGCCTGCCGATATTGATCGGAAAACACAACGGTGCTTTCCCACCAGCCAGGGAGAGATTAGCATATGAGGGAGCACAGGGGCTCACCATGGCGGTCCCCCTGAGCTGGTGGTAGTAACACCCGCTGAACAGGAAATAATTATGTGTTAAGACAAACCACAGTAATTTTAACACAAAGTCATTATGTTCCTGCAAAAAACTGGAGCGGGTCTCCAAGAAAGACTTAACAGCTTTTATTCCTACCTCATGGGAATAGAACTATATAAGTTCTCCACATCTATGCTGCACAGAAACGTATCTGGATCGATGGTAAGGCCTTCCAATTTTAATAGGAGATCGGTGGTATCCCTAATAAACGAGGGGAGGGCTGTTACAAAAGGGTACAAGATGGAATCAATATATGTACTCACATTTTGTGTTAAATTATTTACTCCAGATACAATTGGTCTACATCTAAGGGGATGGAAACCCTTATGGACTTTTGGAAGCCCGTAAAACGTTGCGATTTGTGGGGCCTTTGGTAGTAGGAAAGCATGTTCATTCTTATCTATCAATCCCAAAGATAAATCCCATCAGTAGCCATTATCCTATTCAACATCCCTATCATAGGATCCTGGTACCTGTATCTATTTTTTGGAACTGGAGTCTTATCTTGAAGGGACGTAAGCCTTTAATTAATTAATATATATATATATTTCTCTTCCTTCTGTTGGGTTGACATACCTTTGTGTTCCCTGACGAACCCACATGATTGGTGGGAGAAACGCGTCGGACTTTTTGTGTCTGTATTGTCAGTAGGGTCGGTGTATGTTTATTGTGATTGGTGTATTGTTATTGTATTTATTTTGGCCACCCATTCGTCTGTAATTATCTTTGGTAATGTCTTTGTTTTCTGTGGGTATGTCCCTTTTTGTATGTTTTAGGATTTAGGCTATAGGATACTATTTTTAGTACGTAGGTAGGGCGTTCCGGTGCGGGGCCGCCCTTTTCGGGGCGATATCCCCGCTTTCCTTAGTCATTTGATTGTTTTCTTTTTTTAAAAAAAATATCAATAAAAGTTATATCTTAAAATATTTACACCCTTAGGCATTTCTTTCTCTACTGGTAGTTTGTTGCCCATAGCAACCAATCAGAATTCCCATTTCATTTTTTCAGAGCACTAGATGAAATGTAAGGGGAACTCTGATTGGTTGCTATGGGCAACAAAGAAAGTCTTAGACCAAGACAGTTTTCATACATGAGACCCTTTTTGTTTTGAGGTTATACGCTGTACTAGAAAAAGAAGTGTAGTTTCAAAATAAAAGATCCCAGGAAAGACCACTGAATGGTGAAAATATTGTATCTTGAGGCCACTGTAATTTGAGGGACCACTGTAGTAATGTATAAAACGTATATACCCAAACAGTGTTTTAGTACTTCTCATGCTTTCTAGAGTTCTTGGTGTTTGTTTTTCTTTCATAACACAGAATCTGGGTATATATTTTTCAAGCAACTACAATACTACAATAAAGCACAGTAAAAAACAACAAAAAATAAACATGTTAAAAAAACTATGGGCCTTATGTATAAAAACTGTCTAGCAGTAAGACTGTCTTTGTTGCCCATAGCAATGAATCAGAGCTCAGCTTCCATTTCATATAGTGCTCTAGAAATACAAGCTGAGCGCTGATTGGTTGCTATGGGCAACAAAGACAGTCTTACTGCTAGACAGTTTTCATACATACGGCCCTATGTGTGGAGGGAGGAGGCCTATGGCAGATTTTCAAGTACTCTGTTAGGGCAATATAAAAAAATAAAGTAGGTTCCCCTATTTAAGAGCTCCAACAATTAGTCAGAGGAAAGTGAGGTTATAAATGGCATCTCTCTGCCTAGCTGTTCCCATTGTTTATCATGTCCATTATGTTTCTAGATTTGTAAGCAATACTATGTCACCTAGTATGCCATGACTCAAAGAGTACTGGATTGTTTTAATTTGTAAAGATTATTTAAGCCTACTGTCAAGAAGACTGCCTACTTCCGCAAGTTCTGCCTATAAACGTCACGGATCTACTAACATACAAGTAATAAAGTACTGCATTTGCTCAGTACAGTTCATTTTCTTTGCAGCTTTTCTATACAAACTATAAATCAAGGATTCTACATACATGCTTCCTGTCAACAAAGGAACCTGTCACTTATTACCAGATAAAGGACATTTTCTTATATGGCCAGCTCTCTAATAAATCCCATCGTCAAAGCAATAAATACTGCAAGAGAATGTTTACAGATATCAACCATTGTGGAATAGACTCATGTTCAACAAGAAGACAAAAGCAACGTAGGGAAAAAAGAGACTGGACTTGTCACCACGTAACAGTATAATTTGCTCCTTTGCAAATGTCTTTTTCTATATTTAAAGGGAACCTGTCACATTGGACACACTATCTGATCTGCTTCTTGCATATTATAGAGAAGAAAGAGCAGAGCGGATTGATATATTATTCTGTGGTGTAGGATTCAGTAGAGCTTGTATTTTATTAAATTAAATCCATGCTAATTCCATGTTAAGGAGTCTAGTAGGCGGGGTTATAAGTGATTAACAGCTATCTCTTTATGCACACTGATACAAGGCAGGCTGTCAATCACGTCACTATTGTCGAGTTTATGCTTATACATTTAAACTAAATTCAGCAATTCCTGAATATATTTTCTATGTCCACAACAACAGTGGCTGGCTCTGATATTTGACAGATTTTACATAAGAAAAAAACCCTAAAAAATAATGTAATTAAAAACCAAAATTTTATTTAAAGGGGTTTTCTATTATATAAAACAAATTCTCAGCCACTTGGAGAGGTTCTAAAATAGAAAAAAAAAAAAATCAGCTTTCAAACCTGCTCCATTCTAGTACTGCTGCTGCTCCTGGTGAACCTGCCAATAATGTCACAAAAAAAATCACGTGTTGCTGCAGCCAATCAAACCTCAGTTGTCACGTGCTGTTCAGCCAGGACGGGACTAAAAGGGTGTATTCACATGGCATTTGGATCTGATTTTGGATCCAATTTTAGATGCATGTTTGGATCCGTGTTTCAAACCATAAACAGACCCAAACAGACTAACAATGTGCATGTTTTTACTTGCTTTAAATTTAAAACCATATCAGCGTTCAGACGAGTGACCACAGATGCGTGTTTTACATGCATCATTGTGATGCATCTTTCAGATCCATTAAAAAGAATTGACATGTCAGCAGGAGCCCTACTTAAAACTATAGGGTGTGTTTCTGCTCAGGCACAAATGCATCTAAACATACAATAGGGTTTTGGGAGTTTTTCGGATGAAATTTTGGCACAGCGCTTTTGAATGCATTTTGCCAAAAACGGATCCAACACGCCATGTGAACATACCCTTTAAACCATTAATAAGATAACAGATGTCATGGTCTGGGGACACAAGAGCGCCCGGGTTTAAAAGGTGAGGAATAGACTGTAAATCAGAAATGTGATAGAGAACTATCAAGAAAGGGGTTTTTGGGACATTTTTTTCAAAAGTCAACTTAGAGTTGTAGTTTTGCAGCATAACTAGAACAGACTATCATTATCAGATTATATTTCGTGTCAAAAAGATATTTTGAGGGTCAAAATTCTAATAACACATTTCCTTGCTTTATTCTGATTCTATTTGAAATATAAATTAATCATTTATAGTCCACTAATAACACAGTAGCATGCAAAATAAAAAAAATACTTATTTGGTGCTTTGAGCTAACCAAATAAAATGTCAATTTTAAAAGCAGTAGAAGGTTTGGGACTTGATTATACCAAACTTAAAAAAGCAGTGTATGTTTAAAATGTATCACATCACTTCTCTTTGCATAAACTCTACACTCAGTATAAGACTTACTGAATTTGAAAGAGCAATGATTGATCAGAATTTTAAAAGAAGGATTAGCGATGGTAAAATATGAAGGTAAAACATGAAATGATCCTTTTCTGTTCATATGAAACTCTAGTATAGAACAGAAAAAAAATGCACAAAGAGAAGGTAGTGGTAGCTTAACTGTAAGTCAATGAAATGCAAATACCAGCTAGGGAGCTAAGCAGCAATATTCAGGTACGGTAATATGAGCAGTACCCCGTCCATATTGCAGGATTTCGCTATTAAATGCATGCGTATTCCGAAATACACATGAAGCCCAACAAAAAGCATCTCATTAAATTTCATCCATTAAGCTATTTAGCACATTGTTTCAATGCAGATTTTGTTATCTGTGGTGCGGAAAATAAGTCACTTAATTCTCGCACTTTATGCATGAAAATCGTGTCTCCAAACAGGCTTGTCAAATTTGTGGATTCTCTGATGGCTAATTGGTGAGCACCTGAATAGGGTGTGTACCTAACATGATATAAAAGGAAATGAGCTTAGACCACATGGGACTGGAGCTCTAACCCCTGATGAAGCCAGTTTAGCTGGTGAAACATGTTGGGGAGATCAGGCATGACGTTTTAAATTGTGATTTCTCACCTCTGTATACAAGTGTCACTCGCTGCAGAGGGTGTCACAAGGGGGCCTTATTTGTCCTGTGTCCATTAGATTAGGGACGACTGCCCAAGTAGGAGGCTTGTGATCCCTTACTAGAGTTAGTAAATTGCTGTATATATAAGGCTTTCCTGTTAATAGGTGGTGCTCCACCAGACTTGATAATAGAAAAGGAGCTATTCCTTTCTTCAAAAGAAGAAAGGGTTAAATGGTGAGGTTAGAAATCAGGTTTTTAAATAGTGTGTATAGCGGTTAAGAGTTATACATAATAAAAGTTACGTTTTAATGTTTTATAGATAGAGAACTGATAGTGTTTAAGTTTGCCTATGGCAAAATAGTATATATAGTGATCCAAACAGGCTTAGCCCCATTGAACAAGCAGAGTTGGGATGACAGGTAGCATGGGGCTCAAGGAGCTATAAAACTAGCTGAATTTTCCATGGCAGGTGGGGAGTAAATGCCTTATTTACTGCCTTGTCTCAGCCCTGTGAACAGGGCTAATCCATGTTCAAATCAAATAGCACAAACCACAGCGCACATGATGGATTTTCTGTAAGGAAATATGAGCATCCCTTATTATGATCTCTCCTACTCAGTGCTGGATAATTGAACTACACAGACTAAGACATGGCATGCCACATGCTTCTTTACTGAGTTTAAACATATCGACAACATTTTTAGATAGTCAAGAAACTGAGAATGCTGCACACATCAAGTATTTAAAGATACTCCACAATAGATGATCACAAAGGATGCACAGACCTCAGTTTCAGACCCTAATAAATTCATATTGCAGTGCACAGTACCACTTCCTTAGTCCTGTATGCTGGGTGTAATTCTTTGTATCTGCTATTGTTCCATATATATAGACACTGCACAGTACCAGTTTTCTAGTCCTGTATGCTGGGTGTAATTCTCAGCCTCTACTCTTATTTAGTACATCCCGCAAATCCGGCAAAATCATTGCACTCATTGTGTGCTATGGTTTTACTGCATATTCCCTGGTGCCTAATGAGCGCCCAGAGAAAAAAGTGATGTTGGGAAAAGAAAGGGTGGATAGCGGCTGGGCCAGAGCGCTTTAGAAGAACGCGCTGGCGAGTATGTAGTTCTAAAACAGTAGATGTATAGCGCCGCTATACAGCACCACTTCTTTAGTTCTATATACATAATTACATAGTTACATAGTACAGTTGAAAAAAGACATGTCCATCAAGTTCAATCAAGGGTAGGAAAAGATGTGAATGAAGGGAGGGGCAGAAATAACTTTTAAGGTGTTTTTCCCCCACTGATGACGACTTTGGAACCCATACGGCATGAACCAATCAACCCTAAAGGAATAATTCCTGATCCCAGATGTTTTATACGGCTACATTTTTTATCTTTCCCTCTCTTTTCTGAACCAACCGACAGTCCCTCTTCTGATTGGTGGTTCTGTTTTTCCCTCTTTTTTTTCAACCTATCAGTGGCTTAGTACTTGGTACTTAGTACATCATGGTCCCAGTATTTCCTCCTCTGATTGGCTGGTTTATCTTCCCTCTCTTTTCTTAACCAACCGACCGTGGCTCTACTGGTTGGTGGTTCTGTCTTTCCCTCTCTTTTTTCAACCTATCAGTGGCTCAGCACTTACTCCCATTGAACCCTATGGGGCTCATCATTCTATCTATGTCACTGTAACTCACTGACGTTTGACCTGCTGATTGGCCAATACATATCTCCCGCCTTGTGCTCTACCAATCAGCTGTTTTTAACACCCTTTTACCTTTATTTTGAACATCCCACTCAAATGATTTCATTGGCTACTACATCACACATGTCTCTAGACTTTATTATGATTGGATCACGAAGTAACCAATGGGTACACTCCTTTTACTTTAAATACAATGTGATACCGGACTTTCACTGTAACACTTTGTATCTGATGAAGCGCCGGTGTGCGACGAGAAACGCGTTATTTTAGTGTTTATGTGGAAAAGGTCTAAATGCTCTTTTCACAATCTTTTATTAGAATAAATACTTTATTTTAATATATCCTCGTATCCGAGGCATTTGTTCTAGAACAGGGCGCCGGATCCACCTTCTATACCTCGGTATTTTCTACATTATACGGCTACATAAGTATTCGTTTTATTTAGTAGTAAGTAGTTCTCTAACCCTTTCCTGAAGCCCTCCCCTGTTCCTGCTGTGACTAGCTCCTCAGGCAGGCTATCCTACAAATTTACAGTACTCATAGTTAAGAAGGCTTTTCTCCTCTGGATATTGAATCTTTTATTTTCCAGACAGAGGGAATGTCCCCTCTGTTTATTAAGGGGGTTTAACATGAAATAGTGCCTCAGAAGCTGTAACACAGGGTTTCTGTACTATTGTTACAAAGCATTCAGAGAGAGACACTGTGTACCTTATATCTCCCTATAATATTGGACTACTGCCACATTAAAGCCACAGAGGCACCATGTATCTCATACCTCCCCTTAATACTTTACTGATGCCACATTAAAGATACAGTCATATGAAAAAGTTTGGGCACCCCTATTAATCTTAATCATTTTTAGTTCTAAATATTTGGGTGTTTGCAACAGCCATTTCAATTTGATATATCTAATAACTGATGGACACAGTAATATTTCCGGATTGAAATGAGGTTTATTGTACTAACACAAAATGTGCAATATTAGTTATTAGATATATCAAATTGAAATGGCTGTTGCAAACACCCAAATATTTAGAATTAAAAATGATTTAGATTAATAGGGGTGCCCAAACTTTTTCATATGACTGTATATAGACACCTCATACCACCCTTTAAAACTGTGTTACTATCACATCCCAGCCAGCGAGAAGCACTGCATATCTATTCACTTATTTAGTTTATTCGTTCATATAGCACTGTTATATCCCAGAGATTATTGTCATTCACATTGTTTCCTGTACCCATTGCAGCTCATAATCTAAATTCCAGATGCACTTGCCAGTATGTTTTTGAATTGTGGGGAAAACCAGAAAAGCAAATACTGGGAGAACATTCAAATTCTCATACCTTCCAGTAATATTGTACTATTGCCATATCACTGCCAGAGAGAGACACCACACACCTCTGAAATACTGTGCTACTATCAAAAACTAAAATGTAGAATTAATTAAAGGTATAAATGACAGCACCGTATAACAGAGAACCCACATTGTAAAAGCAGAAGGGCACCAAAAAGGATGTGAGTGGGCACCGCAAGCTCTGGACCCTATGTGTCAATATGTATACAGTGGATAGGTATAAAAAAACATACTGAACAATTAGATAATAGCACTGATCTGTTTTACAGCCATCAGTTAATGGGGTTTTCTCACCATGCAGTTTCACAGAGCCACAGCCAGCTTTAGACCCACATATCCTGTTTAGGCTATGGGCGGGTCTATGGCAGTCATTGATACATCAGCTCTACTTTTCCTAACTATTCCTGTTACAGTGGCATAACTGCAGGAGATTTATACAGTGTACTATACAATGCTAGAGAGCTCTAAAGAGTGAAAGCTTCTCATTTCGTTACGTAAACAAAGTCTATTGCTAGAGATAAGACTCTGCATGGAGTGGATGGACAGACTGAGTGACTGACGGCAGCTTGGAGCAATGAGAGAGCACGGAGAGGTGGGAGGAGATGGTCGGTAACCAGAGAAACTTGTGTACGCTAAGGGCCACATGTATGAACACTATCTTGGTCTAGGACTTTCTTTGTTGCCTATAGCAACCAGAGTTCCCCTTTCATTTCATATAGTGCTCTGAAAAATGAAACGGCCGCTCTAATTGATTGCTATGGGCAACAAAGAAAATCTTAGACCAAGACAGTTTTCATACATGTCCCCCATAGTTCTTTTTTATCTTCTGACCAAAGCAAAACCAACAAAGCAATGTATTTGGTAATATTTTAAATTTACCTTTCCTTTCCTTACATGTTAAAAGCTAATCAATGTAGTGAGAAAACCTTTTTAACCAGCTTGCTGACACAAACACATCCCTAAAAGTTTAATTTCCTATAGTTCCTATAAAACAGTTAGGGTGACATATCCCAACACACCAATGCCATTTTTTTTTTTGCTCTATTTTGCGGCAAAACCACTTTTGACGCCATATTCTTCATGTAAATGAACTGTTGTACCGCAAAACAAGGCGCATTATACGTCGGGCAGACACTTTGTAATGCACCTAAATATTGTGCGCTGTGTTCCCCCGTCGTGCAATGCACCTCGATAGGCGCATTACATATACTACCAATGATATGCTATGTGCCATGAGTTGTGCCTTTTTTTTCCCCAATCGCCTTTTTAGGCGCAATGTGCCTTTTTAGGCTCAATGCGCCTTTTTAGGCGCATTACATTTTCTATGCAAGGTATAACTGACGTCGGATTGTTGAAAGGATCGGACTTTCTGGTGCACTTTACACTGATTTAATGCGCCTAAAACTGGCATGGAAACGTCACTTTTCTGACATGTCGCCCTATGTTTTTCTGACCTCAAATCACCGCACAAAGGTTGCTGTACATGAAACAGTTCCCAAAATGCAAATTAATCTTACACTAGTGTATCCCATAGTTGCCAACTTTTGAAAATGAAAAAGCAGGAGATTGTAAAGGGCGGCGACAAAAATTTGCATGGACATGCCCATCTTGTCTGTGTGCCACGCCCCTTCAAAAAGCCACACCCACTCCACTTAACTGCATAACGGCTTTGGAAGAAAGCCAAGTAGTAGCCCCCCATAACCAGGTAGTGCCCCTTACAGGCAGGTAGATGCCCCCTTGTAGCCAAGTAGATGCCCCCTCTGTAGCCAGGTAGAGCCCCCTCTGTAGACAGGTAGAGCCCCCTCTGTAGCCAGGTAGATGCCCCCTCTGTAGCCAGGTAGAGCCAAATTTGGAGCCAGGTAGATGCCCCCATTGTTAGCCAGGTAGATGCCCCCTCTGTAGCCAGGTAGAGCCAAATTTGTAGCCAGGTAGTTGCCCCCTTTGTAGCCAGGTAGATGCCCCCCTTTGTTAGCCAGGTAGATGCCCCCTTTGTTGCCAGGTAGATGCCCCCTTTGTCGCCAGGTAGTGCACCCATTGTTAGCCTGGTAGATGCCCCTTTGTTAACCAGGTAGATGCCCCCCTTTGTTAGCCAGGTAGTGCCCCCTCTGTTGCCAGGTAGACCCATTGTAGCCAGGTAGTGCCCCCTCTGTTGCCAGGTAGTGCCCCCTCTGTTGCCAGGTAGATCCCCCCATTGTAGCCAGGTAGTGCCCCTCTGTTGCCAGGTAGACCCCCCATTGTAGCCAGGTAGTACCCCCTCAGTTGCCAGGTAGTCCTCCCATTGTTGCCTTGTAGTGCCCCTCGCTTTTTAGCTAGGTAGACCCGCCTTTGTAGCCAGGTAGCTCTGTTGCCAGGTAGACCCCCCATTGTAGCCTGGTAGTGCCCCCTATGTTGCCAGGTAGTGCCCCCATTGTAGCCAGGTAGTGCCCCCTCTGTTGCCAGGTAGACCCCCCCATTGTAGCCAGGTAGCTCTGTTGCCAGGTGGACCCCCCATTGTAGCCAAGTAGTGCCCCCTCTGTTGCCAGGTAGACCCCCCCCCCATTGTAGCCAGGTAGAGCCCCCCTATAACTAATAAAAATAAAATAATAAAAGCCACTTACCTCACCAGCTCCTGCAGCTCCGGACATCTCCGCCGACTGAGTATCTCAGCGCCGCAGGGGGAGTGAGTGCAGCCGCGCGTCACTCCCCCTGCGACACTGAGGTGTATGTACAGCGCACACACCGGCGCAGTACATACAGGGGAGAAGGGAGGAGGGGAACGATCCCTCCTGCCTTCTCCCTGTACTGCTGACTGTGCGTCGCAGGCCGGGTGCGCGGCCGCGGCGGCCGCTTCACCCGCCTGTAGGAGCGGCCCGGCGGCGCCTGATTTGCGCACTCGCGATACTCTGGCGCCGCGGTCACTTACAGAACCTCTGCTGGCGGCGGGAGGTTCACCAACTCTGCCGGGAGGGCGGGGGGGGAGACCCCCATTAGCGGGACCCCCCCGCCAAAAGCGGGGAGATTGGCATGTATGGTGTATCCTGACCTATCTTGAGTCATAAGTATCATCACACTTATTTTAAAATTATTTCTCACTACATTTTATCAGCAAAAACAAAGGATAGGCCTCACAATTCTTCCTTCCACAGGTGCCCTGTCCTCTGATCCAGACAGATATCTCCTCTGTTAGCATTGCCCCTATATACTCTATAAAACTAAACCATGCAATACTGTTTCTTTATTGTCTAAAATGCACCTAGTTGTATTATGTAGTTTATTTTTTATTATGGACCAGTCCTGGATACAGAAATATACAAGCTTTTATACGGCCATTGTTTTTTTTTTTAGGCCCAAACCAAAAACCTTCAACTAAGGGGAAGAAAACTATTTCCCACGGGAAATTTTTAAAACAGCCACAAAATTTTTTTCCCAAAAAGATAATGATGGCAAAAAAACTTCCTTTTAAAGGGAGATGGGGTTGAAGCATCGTCTACATAAATATTTCCCATAAATTATTTTAAGGGAAAAACTTGCTGCAAAACGTCCCCCTCGAGTTTCATTTAATTGATTTAAACACGGACCATATTTGCAAAAAAAGGCAATTATAATACACACTTTCCCGTAAAAAACCCCCTAACTCAAACTTTTTTATTAGGATCTGATGCAAAACCCATAAAAATGGAAAGCCCGGGCCCAAAGGGAACCCAGCTTTCAGAAGAACAGATTGAAGAAAGTCCAAAAAATCAAATTCCCCCAAGTGAATATTTTTCTTTATCCATAAAACATAAAATTTTTAAATAATAAAGTCATTAAAAAATTTTGGGGCACCCCTATTAGGCCTCGTTCACCGCTTTTTTCCCGAACGTTTTTACAAGGGTTTTCCCCGTGTAAATACTTCTGAAACCCAGTTGAAAATCATTTGGCAAAAAGGGGCCCACTAAGTGTGGCCCGTATTTGTAACTGTTTTTTTTCCCAGGATTCCCCCAAATCTCCAATCATTGTAGGTGTGAACCCTTCCGTAAATAATTGACATGCACATTGTTTTTTCCGTCCGGAAAGGGCCCTCTCAATCCGCGGCGGCAATTCCCGGGAAAGGGAAATACGCGTCGTGTGAACGACGAGCCGATTTTCAAATTTAAATCAATAGAAAAAAGGCTGTGACTTTTTTCGGACGGGTTTGCCCCACGGATTTACGATGTCAATCCGCCCGGGAAAAACGCGGGCGAAAAAGCCTTTTGAACGAGGCCCTTTAAACTAAATCATTTTTTTGTTTCCCAAAAAATTTGGGGGTTTTGGGAAAAAGCCATTTCAATTTATATATCTAATCCCTAATATTGCACTTTTTGTTATAAAATAAACCTCATTTCAACCCGGGAAATATTACTGTTCCACAGTTATTAGATATATAAAATTTGAAATGGCTGTTGCAAACACCCAAATATTTGAACTAAAATTGATTAAATTAAAGGGGTGCCCAAACTTTTTAATGATTTTAGTAATGAAAACGAAATTTCTTACATAAGAGGAATTCAGGAGACCCTGTCAGATGGTTTATGCTCCCCTATATGAGAGCAGGAAGTGATATCCTGTTTCCTCGAAAATAAGACACCCCCAAAAATAAGACATAGTTCATTTTTTTTTGTGCAAATCAGTTTGGCTGCTTCTGCTGCTGTTGGTGATGAAACACACAGTATTTTAATACATTTTGATTTTTTTGTTCAACAACAAAAGTAAAATTTTTGTTCATAAAAAAAAAAAACATCCCAAAAATAATCTGACAAAAATAATAAAAGACACTGTCTATTTCGGGGACACAGGAAAGGGGAAGAACAGGCTCTGTGATACAGTCATTAAAAATTTTGGGCCCCTTTTTTAAAATTTTAAACTTTTTTAGTTCAAAAATTTTTGGGGTGTTTGCAACAGCCATTTAAATTTTTGAAATCAATAACTGATGACACAGTAATATTTCCGGGATTGAAATGGGGTTTATTTTACTAACACAAAAGTGCAATATTATTATAGATATATCAAATTGAAAGCTTTGCAAAAACCCAAATATTTAAACTAAAATATTAAGATTAATAGGGGTCCCCCAAACTTTTTCATATGACTGTATATGGGTTTATACCATTTTAAGCAGGAATTCTGAGTAAAGAGCAGAGGAAATAAAAAGCAAAAACTGAAAGTAATGCTTAACCCACCCACATACAGTGATTGACAGTTTGTCCTGTACACACACTGATACATTGAAAGCTATCAATAGATGTGGGCAGGGTAAGCAGTACTTTCATTGTCTCTTAAGGAATCCTGACTTTTCTTTGCAGTTAACTCAAAAATCCTGCTCTAAATCATATAAACCTATCTATTAAGGAGCTTAGATTCTCTTCCTCCATAGCAGTGTTTCAAAATCCGTTCCCAAGACCCCCCAAAATAATTTTTTGGGTTTCCCCTTTGCATTGCACAGGTGATATCGTTTTTGTCCAGTGCATTCTGCACAGGGGAATATTTTGTCATCTGTGAGAGACCTAAAAACAGACCTTTGGTGGGGGCTTGAGGGCTGGAGTTGAGAAACACGCTCCATATAACTAATAGATAAAGGGTGGAAGATACACAGCCACAATCCGCCTATAACCCTACAGTGTTGATCCATACGAAGACCCCCTATGAGATGGAAATATTCCTTTTCAACTCAAATCGCGCAATCAGAATAATCTCTGGATCAGAATCTAGTTCTCATTACCAACGATATATTTTCCGAGAAAGGCATCTAAACTGTATTTAACCCCCAAATTCTGACCATACCGTTTTAAACCCGCTTCCTGACCAGGGGCCCCCGTTCCTTTTCCGCATACAAAAGCCGTTATTTCTAAAGATTTATTTCGCCTTCTTTGTTACTAGTATACGAGAAAATTGTATTGAAAACATCTGGTTTTCCCTTTTTTATTTATTGTTAACAGAAAAAGTGTTTCTTAAAATAAGTTTTGTAATTGTGCAACGGGCATTTATATATATATAGGTGATATAATAATAATCTTCATTTATATAGTGCCAACTTATTCTGCAGCACTTTACAATTTACAAGGTACAGACCACACATTACACAGTAAAAAGTGACTAACAGATCAGACACATAGAGCCACATATATGAAAACCGTCTAGGTCTAAAACTCACTTTATCGCCCATAACAACCAATCAGAGCGCCCTTTTCACTTCATATAGTGCTCTAGAAAAATGAGAGGGCACTCTGATTGGTTGCTATGGGCAACAAAGTGAATTTTAGACCTAGACAGTTTTCATACATGTGGCCCATAGTGTGATGACCCTGCTCACAAGAGCTTTCAATCTATTAGGGTGTATTGGTGAGACAAAAGGTGAGAAGTGCTTGGTATACACAGTGGTCCAGCCATATATCATAAATATGGGATGGTTTACATAGAAGTAGGATGAACCTACCACCCACACTGTACATCTATATAGAAATAAGTGCCTGTGAGTGCCCAAGTGCAGAAGTGTGTGAGACAGAAAGCAAGGGGTTAGCAATTAGGGTTCTTGGTAGGGTTGCCTATACAAATGTATTCTCAGGGAACACTTAAAACTATGAGAGTTATGAGTGTTCCTGACCCTACAGGGTAGCATGTTCCAGAGAACTGGTGCAGCACGTGCAAAGTCTTGGAGGTGAGCGTTGGAGGTTTGTATGATTGAGGCATTAAATCTAATATCAGCAGCAGCAATTTACAGAGACCGAGTAGGGTGGTAGACAGAGATGAGGGAGGAGATGTAGGGGGTACAGCGCTGTGGAGAGCTTTATGGATGGGAGTGACTAGTTTATTTTGTATTCTGTACTGGATGGGCAACCAGTGCTATGACTGACACAGGGTAGAGGCATCAGTATAGCAGCTGGAAAGAAAGATAGCCTTGGCTGCTGCAAATTTAGGACAGATTGAGAGGAGAGTTTACAGAGAGGGGGACCGATAAGAAAGAAACTACAGTAGTTAGTATAATGGCGACAATATGATTTGTATCTACAGTGAGAAAAGGACGGATTCTGGAGATGTTCTTGAGGTGCAAGTTACAAGAGCGGGCAAGGGATTGAATATAGGGAGTGAAGAACAGATTAGAATCTAGTATGACCTCATGCCAGCGGGCTTATTACCTAGTAGTTATAATGGTACCACACACTGAAACAGAAATAGCAGGGTGTTGTTGCTTAGTAGATAGTGAAATGAAAAGAGTCACATTTTAGTGAGATCAAAGATAGCAGACAGTCACTGGTGTTCAGTAGTAATGGGTTTGTCCAATGGGAGCTGTGTAAGGTGAAAATAGAAAAGGAACTGATCCCTGAGGAACCCCAACAGCAAGAGGTAGAGGAGGCAGAACTTAAAAATGAAACACTAAATGAGAGGTAGGATGAGAATGAAGAGAGAGCGGTGTCCTTGAGGCCAATGACGTTAAGCATGCTGAGGAGAAGTTGGTGATCTACAGTGTCAAACGCTGCAGAGAGATCCAAAGGAAAGGACAATAAGTAGTTGCCCTGTGATTTATCCGTGAGGAGTTCATTTGAAACTTCAGATAGAGCAGTTTCTGTGGAGTGTAAGGTGCGGAAACCTCATTGTAGAGCGTCAAGAAGAGAGTTATCAGAGAGATAGCGGGTTAGACGAGAGTAGACCAAGCGTTCCAGGAGTTTAGAGATGAAGGGCAGGTTAGGGACTGGTCGTTAGTTAGCAGAGCAGGACGAGTCCAGATTGGGCTTTTTTAGTAAACGAGTTATGATGCTGTGTTTAAAGGAGGATGGAAAAATCCCAGTGGAAACCGAGAGGTTAAAGATTGCAGTAAGGTAAGAAATGAGAGCTGGAGAAATTAACTGGATGAAGTGGAAGGGAATTGGTTAACTAAAGCAGGTAGTGAGGCAAGCAGATGAGAGAAGCCTGGAAACTTCTTCTCTGTTGTTGGGTCAAGTGTGAAGAGCAGACTAGCAGTTGTGCAGGAGAGGGTGGGATGAATATTACTGGGGGACTGAGATATGATTTCTCTTTGAAGTGAGTGGCCAGGTCTTCAGCACAGAGATCAGTGACCAGGGCCTAAGCTTTAGACCTGAGGAGGTATTGGAAAGTATCAGTCGTTTTGGGCTATTATGTAATGTTTAGATCAGGGAGGTGAAATATTCTTGTTTGGCGCGGTAAAGGGCGATGTAGTAAGTACGAAGCATGAATTTGTATTGGTCGAAGTCTGCAGAGAGCTTTGACTTTCTCCACAGATGTTCAGCACACCTGGAACATCGCCAAAGGAAGCGACTTTGACGTTGACCGTCAACAATCATTATCCTGCGCTAACCTTGCTAATCATCACAGGATCCTGGGCACCTGTTTTTGGCTATTGTACTGTATCTAAGGGACGTAAGCATTACATACATTTTTGTATCTACATATGATGTACTCCCTGATGAACCCACACTATATGTGGGAGAAACGCGTCGGAGGAATAGTGGAATAGTGTATATTGTCAGTATAAGTGTTTGGTGTTGTAGTATATTGTTGGTGTGTCCTCACTGTTATATTTTGAATTTTGTCACTTTTTACGTCCTTCTTTTTTCTTTTTGTCCTGTGTCTTGTTAGATTATAGGATATAGGTAGGGTGTTCTGCGCGGGGACGCCCATTTTGGGGCGATTACTCTGCTTTTTTGCTGCTATTTTTAATCGATATTATTAAAGGTTATATTTTAGTGTATTTGTACCCCTAGGCATTGTGTATTTTGCTAGTGGTTTTTCTCTCTAAAGGGGATGTATCACTTCATCAGTTCGGCTGTTTTCTTGAAGCTTGATTCTCTCAGTTCCTGAAATCCATGACATCATCCCCCCTTTCATTGTTCATGCTCGCTCCTGAGTCAATGTCTTCCCCCCGCCCCTTACTGAGTCCACATGTCACTGTCCTCTCCCTATGCAGTCTTATTTATAAGAGCTGTTAACATCCACAGGCCTGCATTCATCTAATCATTCCCTTTTATGAACTCAGAGCACTGATCTCTGCTCCTCTCACAGCTGGAGGTTTGTCACAGTTGAATCCAGTCTTCTATAAACTTTTCCAGAGCACAGATCTGTCTCCCTTCTATGTTTACACATTTCATCAAGGCTGAATTCTGATGTTTTCTGTTTGTAGAAACAGCTGCAGTGTCAAAGTGGAGCTGCTAGCTGTACATAGTGAAATTGTTGCCGGACCTTTATTCTGAGTGAGAGAGGCAGGAATGCGTGCTCCCATGAATACGACCGGGGACCGAACAGAATGTAAATTAGTAGAGCCGTCAGCCAATGAAATGAAAGGAGGTAGGATTTGACCGGCACTGGGGAACTGTGTTTACACAAAACGACGATAAGACAGACTGTGAAGACAAGACAGCGTTGCAAATGACATCCAATTGCAATGTTGCTTGTTTTCACTGGTCCCTTATTCTGAAGACCTTTTAATGAAATTATACAACCCCTTTAAGGCTGTCGGCGTCTGCCTCTGGTGGTGCAGTGTGTAAGTGGTGCCAATATATCCAGGGTGGTTCAGAGAGTCTCAAAATATTGTTTAACAGTCAGGTCAGGACAGGAAAACAAGGAAATTGGGGGCAGTGAGGACTGTAGCATGTCTGAGTTGCTGAGTGTTCATGGAGGGGAGGTTTCTGAATGTGTGATGAGCAGGTATGTCCAGAGACGGCCTAGAATTATTGATAGTGAAGGAAATAAGGTTATGACCAGAGAGCGCATAAGAAGAATTAGTAGGTTAGAAATTGAGCAGAGATGACAGAAGACCAGATCAAGCTAGTTCCCATCTCTGTGTGTGGGAGAATCTGTAAATTACAAGAGGCCAAGGGAAGATGTTAGGGAAAGCAACTGAGAGGCAGAAGTAGATATGGAGTCAGCAATGGGGATGTTGAAATCAGTCATGATGATAGTAGGTATTTTAGTAGAAAGGCAGTGAGTGAGTCATGCTGCAAAATGATCCAGAAACTAGCTGAAAGAATGTGAGGGTGTGGACCTCAAAGGAGGGGAATGTGAGGGAGTGTGCAGGAGGAATGACTTGGCACATGCAGTGTAGAGAAAGTAGTATGCTGACTCCACCACCATGCCTTTTTAGGGTCGTTGGATGCAGGGATATAAGTTGCAGTTTGGGCAGTTAGTATTAATTTCAATAAAATTGTATTTTTGTGTGATTTCTGTATTATATTATTTTCAATATTGTACGCCCCAGAAGGTCAGAAAAAGAAGTTTTGGTGGCATTTTTACAATTTGTTTTTCACTTTACCGATTTAACCTGTAATTTGGGCAGGTACACCATTACAGGTGAAATTAAGGGGAAATACAGCCCACGTGACTGCAGGCAGTCAACAGGCTTCCTGCTTGTTTGTGTATACAGCACTCATCGAGCAGTGTATATACAGCGATTGAGAAGGCAGGGACAGTAATAAACTGTCCCTGTCTTTTCAGGGGAGGGCCCAGCCATCGTTCATAACCAGCTCTCCGGAATTTGTGTTTTGTTGGTTTGTTGTCCATTGGGATGTAATTGTAAACTAACTACACGTCTCCTACATGTGTACTAATTCATCTTGTTTGTGATTCACTTTTTTGAGAATTTATAGGTAAGACACATTAATTAATTCTCCCATTGTATTCTATGGACCAACAAATCACCCAAGTCCCGGCAAGATCTGAACATAAGGCTCCATTTACCAATCAGATGCTGTATAGAATATGATCTCCCTTCGCAGTTGGGATCTCCCAAAGGAGAAGAAATCTCACCAGATTGTGACTTCTCTCTGACAAAATTAAAGTAAAAGCTTTGTTCATGTAATTAAGAGGGTGAGCAGAGACATGTATTCAAGGAAAGTCATCTACTGTCAATCATTATGTTTCTCCTACATAATTAGTGGCATTGATAGGTCCTCTTTACGAGTCCTCTTTAGGAGTAAAGAGGCACTGAGAAAATACCGGTCGGATTCTGATTAAAGAATCTGACCTGTATAATATCATCTTTTGAATGTTTAGCAGTTTCTGTCTGTGGATTGCAGATTCAGCCGTTCCCCTAAATATTGAACAGTACATATTCCACCCTAAAACTGGGTGGAAGAATGTACACGTTCCAAGATTTTTGACGGTTTTAACATTTGAAATCCGACCATCAGAAAATCCAAGCAGTGTAGACTAAAACTCGGATTTTCTTTTGACATCCATGGGGAGGGCTGGCAGTCGGATTTCCAATCCGAAAACCATCTGAAAAACCGACAGAAAACCCTTGTCATGTGGACTTATCCTAAGACAGTCTTTTGTACTGGTAAAACGGTATACTATTATTACAATCTCCCACAGCTTAAAGGGAAGTTCCAATAAAATTATATTACAGAATTATTTTATAGCCATTATTAAGGTTGTCAGTTGTATAACATGAAAAGGCTGTATTGTGTTCAACTATAATAAAATGATAACTGTGCTGAGTTTTCTTATATGGATAAGTTAATGTGTATGTCTGTAAAGATGAAAAGGTCATCACGATAACCCACCGCCACCGATCTGTTCTCGCTTGCCTCTTTGCTCAGCTTCCTGCTTACCACTGTTGTCTTCCAGCTGGGATTTGTGGTGCTGCCTCAAATGCACACGAGCTGGTTCCTGACCTTATTGTTTAGCATGCATCAATCCTCTTACTATCTACAATTGTCAGACGATTCTGACTGCCCTGATCTTCTAGAAAAATGCAATTGAGAACAGCACCAATGGCCTTCATAAAATGCACAAGAATGCAGCAGAGCCCAATATTCAAGTTAGTCCAAACTCACCAACAGAGCTATCACAAATAAATCAAAAGATTGCATCAGCATTTCCAAAAAGTCCATAAGTTTAATACAAAAAAAGTCAAATCATACACACTTTAGCTCCAACATAGCCTTCATCAAGCAGCCGTGACTTGAGACCTTCACTCTGTTTGCCGTTTTGAGCATACGCTGCTTGCTGCGACCTTGGCCAGTCTGACTACAGTATGCTTTACATCTTCTTCCTGTCAGCTTGTAAAGGAGGGCAACATGTATATAACTGTAATATACTGTATAGGATGGGAATACATGTTTATGTTATATATGTACAGTGATAGTGGTGTGGTGAGATGGGAAATAGATACAGTGCTATAATGTGTCCCATGTAGTTAAAGGGGTTTTGCCATGAAGTAAAATAGACGTGGGAAGCTTGCAAATGAAATAACAAACATTTTCACCATTCATATTATTAAAAATTCAGCACCGATTTCGTTTTGCTGCCTCCGTCTTAGAGAGTACCATTGTTTACATCTAGTCACCAGGGGATACGACAGGCTTAGAGCTCAGGACAATCACTCTCCATCTCAGCAGCTACTGAGTGGGTTCAACCCAGGTGTCTGTCAATTCTTACTTCCTTCCCGTCCTCTGTATCACCTTAGTAATTATCAAGGCAGTGCAAATAAATCAAAAAGAAACCCTCAATCAGGTCTGTGCATTGAAATAAGAGAGAAAAAAAAATCAACACCAGGTTTGGTTCCTGCAGGGATTTTGAAACCTAGGAACCCCTTGTTCATGAGCAAAAACATTACCCTCTCAGCTTACTCACAAAAGCTGTTACATAAACACGGATCTTTTCTTTGACTACAGAGAGGAAATGGCTTGTGATTGTCATCCCTGCTTGGTCACATGATATGCAATTCAAACAATCACACACGCCGCCCTTCTGACACACAGAGTCTGGAAGAGGCTGGGTACAGGAGGTATGAAATGAGATCGTGGCAAAACCCCTTTAAGAAGGGTTTAACAGCTTAGCAGTGAGAGAGAGAGAGAGAAGATGAGTGATGCTGGGCTGTTAAAAACAGTGCAGTGCCAATCAGTGGGTGGGGAGCTGGGTAGGCTATGTACATAGTTATACGGAAGAGCCTGTCAGCTCTGCAGCAGTTGAGGTTATGTTCTGAGTTTTGGTTCATGTGTTTCTTGTTGCGAGCAGCAGTTTAAAGGGGAGCCCCTGTGTATTAAGCCAGTAATAGACAGGGCAATATGATGCAATGGAGAGCTGCCTATCTCACTGCAACACCTGAAGTAGAGCAGGCACAGAGAGAGAATAAAGACTCAGACTGAGTGGATACTGAGGAGAGACAGAAAACTCGGAAATACAGATGGGCAGTTTGGGGGACTGTCTGAAGAGAAAGGAACCCAGTGACTGGGGACAAGAAGCGTCCAGTTGTCGTGCCAGATGCCGCAGCACGATTGCACAGCTGGGTTTGGGACCGTGCTTCAGCGCCAGTGACAGCCCCTTGCACTAGCCTGGACAGGGTTATGAACATTAAAGGAGTTGTGAAGAGTTCAGCGAGAGGTGGTAAGAGATAATCCACAAAGACCGGTTCCTTGCCTTTATAATATGTAATGTCCACAAAAAGAGTACTGTGAGTAAAGTGTTCCCGGAGAAACTGTATTGTCTGCTGTTAACCACCGGTGCACCACACTACCACCAAACATCTACTACTTCACCCATCTCCTGCAATAGTACCATCTAGAAACTTGCGGTATCTTTACAAGTTTCTCTGAGATGTGAGACCTTTAGTTTTATGGTTAGCAGAACATGATGAAAACTCAGGAATCCCTTAAACTCCATTCTGCAGCTGAGCACCATGTCAAATCCATTTCAGCGTGATCCACATCTAGTCTAATAGGCTTGTATCAAGATACCAATAGATTGATGCCTGCCTAGAAAAACAAAGACATTACCACATGGGTAAAAGAAACGATCAATTGGGGCACATTATCAAGGTATTGGCCCGCCAAGAAAAATTCTGGCACAATTTGTGCCAAAAATATTGTCATACATTCTCTCCACCACATTTATAATGTTTTTAGACAGTTTCTAGACACTTATGTGCTTCATCCGTCAAAGGGTGTCTAGCCTCTGTAAAATTGATGGTTCTTCAAATGAAAGGGGCATAGCTTGATTGTGCCAATAATGCACCAGCATTCTGGTGTAAATTAGTAGCATTAAGGTAAGCCAACTTAAAAATGGTTAGACAAGACAGTTTTAACCAGCACCAGATTTCTGAACACTATGATAAATGTGGTGAATGTAAGAGACTGGTCAATCTAACATAAAACAGTCTTACAGATGTACACTATTGATAATTTATGCGCCCATTTTTATTCAACAATACCTCCAGAAGAAGCAATTATAAACACAATTACCCAAATATAACTTACAATGTCTAAAAACTTAGACAGTATAAAATTAGACTGTTTCAAAGTGTACCAGATTTATTAAAGTGACGAATGTGGTGCATCTTTAAACTTGTCTAGCTTTTTATGCTATTAGTTGTCATACTTTTTATACCAGAATTTTGCGTTTTTGGTGAAGTTTTTGGTGCAGTGTGTCGAACTGAGGCCCTGCCCTGCCGCCTACAGAGTCACGCCCACTTTCCAAGAAGCCAGTCCCCCCAAGTGTCACAAAAGCCATTGATTGGCTATGGTAGTCACATGTTAGTCACAGGAAGCGCTGGAACAACAGTGAGTCCAAGGGTGAGTATATTTCTTTGTTTTTTATGCAGCAGCAGTTTAATCAGTTCCCTACTGGGCCATTTTTACCTCTTTCTGACCAGGCATGTTTTTCTTTCATGTAGTACACGCAGGTTTGAATGCTATAACACTTTTTTGCGCTCGATTATTGTACTGATTTTTTGATTTTTTCACCTTTCATTCTTGCCTATGTTAGGCTTTATTTTTAAGTAATTTTTACATTTTTTTTTTTTATGTATAATGGAAGTTTTTGAGCGCAGATTTTTTAAGCCCTCCACCGGAGTTTTTTCCCGAGCGCGGCCGCGATCCCGCCCGCGAATCGCCTACCAACGCGCCTACACCGCGCCCATATGCCCGCAGGCTGAAAAGTGTGGCGATATGCTGCGCCTAACACTGCAGTCCCTGCGTCCAACAGCGGATTCAGGCTGGGAGGCGCAGTTACGCCAAAAAATCAGCGAAAAGCCGATCATGGGGGGACATGTCGCGGCGTGAGTACCATTATAAATTTTCCAGTGATTTTTGTTTAGAGATAGACTAAAGTATATTTGATATTTTATGGGAAATGGTAAAAAATATGTTTTTTGCATTTTTTTTTATCGAATTATTTTTTCTACAGCAAAAGTGTCACTAAGATGAGTTTTGTATTGGTGTTACTTTTGCATCACAGACATTTATTTATAGGTGATATAAAGTTTTAGGGTCATCAGGGACAGGGCTACAAGTTGCGGTTAGTATTTATTTTAATAATATTTTAGTGTGTGTGTGTGTTACTTTGTTTTACATATTGTGCTCCCCATAAGGTCAAAAAAGGACCTTTGAGGGGCATTTCTATATCATTTTTTCGTCTGTAACTGGGACTAATATATTAGCCGCGGGTACAAGGAGAAATCCATGGAAAATACATCCCCTGGACTGACTGCAGAGCTGATCTGGGTCTGATAAGAACAAGCAGCTCTGGCAGTCACCCAACCACATGACCTCCAGCGCCAGGAGGCAGGAGGCGCTCTTTTGAGTTCTGTGTATACAGTGATCCAAAAGGCAGGAATGGTAATAAACTATCCCTGTCTTCTCAGTGGAGAGTCCAGCTAACGCTGATAGCCAGCTCTCCACCCGCGCTGGGGCAAAATTAGTATACAACTGCAATCTCTGCATTAACATTCCAGAACATATGTGCAAAGTAAACTTTCACCATCCAGGCATTTATACTCTATGGGCAGTAAGCAAGGTGTTAAAAGGGTTGTCCAACTTATTTTTTTGTATTTTAAGAAAAGGATACATTTTGTTTTTAGCTGTAATTATTAAGCATGGAACACAGTGTATCTTCAGGCAATGTTCTAAAAAAAAGTCACTATGTGCATGGACATGATGGAGCACTTGTGGAAAAAGATCCAGGGTAACTACGGCAACAGCAGGAGCAAAAGAGTTCAAAGGAAAAGTTAGAGTATCTCTTACTTGACTTTCCATCTCCAGCATGTAACATGAGAACATTTCCTGCTGTAACCTCTGACTTGCATTATAAATGTCAAAAGCAGCTTTAGAAAAATGTCTTTAGATAAAGCTGAACGATACAGCATAGAGCCATATAACAATTACATTGAAAACCATGTATGACTACCTATAAAGGGGTTGTCTGACTTTTTTGAGGTTTTACTTTGGTGCAGAGGCTAAGTGGAAATATAAGAACTCCAATAACTTTTGGCCTATAAAATTCACATCCCATCCAGCGCCACACCTCCCAGTCCTCTTCACCAATCTTCTGTTGTCTTTCAACTCGGGCCGAACAGACCATCAATACTGTTGCCTCTGACTGGCCTCACATTACACTACCCAACATCACTGTTCTGAGCCTTGACTTACGAATATGAGTTAAGAGGTGAGTATGGGTTTTTAATTTTCTCACAGCCTCTGCACCATAGTTAAATTTAAAATAAGAGGAGTCGGAAAACCACTTTAAGGAGGTATTTTAAGAAGATAGGACCATGCGTGCTTTTGTTTAACCCCTTAGCCCACCATGATATTATAGTACGTCAATCTCACTGTAGTACAGCAGCGCTGAGGAGCAGGCTGCGCGGTGCAGAGCGGTTGTTATGGCAGCCAGAAGCCTAATGAAAGTTTTCATGACTGCCATTTTACTGCTACAGTGACTTCCTGCCTTTGTTCACTCTTCTGCATTATATATATAAAGCAGAAGGATGTACAAGTGATCGCGCCCCTTAGTAGTCAAGTACCCTGGGGGGGAGGGGAAATGTATAGGTGTAAAAAAAAATGTTAAAAATATTAAAAATATTAAAAGTTCAAATCCTTTTGCCATTTTACAAATAGAAAAAAAAAGTTACACATAATTGGTATTGCCGCATATGTAAAAGTTCTTATAAGATTTTATAAATATAACATTATTTATCCAATATGGTAGGAACTGCAGAATAATGCAGAAAACACATAATTTATATGGAAGAGTGAACACCATAAAAACAAAACCCCCGCAAAAATGGTGCAAATACATTTTTTCTCATATTTTCACCCACATAGATTTTATTTATTTTTATTCCCAGTCCAATTGTATGTGTAAAATAAGCCTGAAAAGTTTATGTACATGGAAAAATAAAACAGTTATAGCTCTCAGAAGGCCAGGAGGAAAAGAAAGAATGTGACAGTAAGAAAAAAGAAGCACTTCAAGGCGTTACACTTTGAAAAATCATATATCATCTTTATGAAATTAATACTAAAACTACTAAAAGTCACAATTCATATGGTAATAAGTAGTAAACCCCCAGCTCAGAGATTTTTATGTTTTTGAACCCATATTCTGCAAGTGGGATATTTCCTGCACAATAAAACCCATTAATGACATATCCTCAAGAACCTCTTAGAATCTGAATTACTTGCTTAAAGGTTTGTTTTACAGTACATCACTTGTTCCTTTCTCCCCAGTGGACTAAATTTTTTATTTTTTTTTACAACCAGACAACCCCTTTAAATATTTAGCTAGGGGCACCATTAGGGCAATATCGGCAATACTTCTGGTAGAGTCCTTGATCAAAAATGGAGCTCGCTAATATGGTATAAGTTAGAAACTGGTAAGGGGTGGGGGGGGGGGTGGCCCAAGTTGCATCTAGTGACATTTTAAGCCCCTTATCAGTCTTACAAATAGTGCCCCTAAAAAAACAGGAGTGTCCGCTTTCATGTTAATTTATATACAGTGTCAAGTGAAAGCACTTATAACTAGTCTAAGAAATACCTTAACGACCACCCACCATTTTTTGACGTTGGCTGGTGCAATTAATTTGTTTGCAGCGACGTCTTTTGGCTGACCTGACAGAGCCCGGGGAACGGCCTTGTCACAGTCATTCCTTGGGGACCTAGGAGTAGCCCTGGGCAGTCCCTGTGTAAAATTGCCATGACCAGGGCAGACTGTGAGCTGCACTGATCACTGCCTGTGATTATAATGTATTAGCATATATGAATATGCTAATACATTACTTAGTTTAAAAAAAAAAGTAACAGTTATTCCTTCACGAATTAAAAAAAAAGTAAACTAACATAAAAAGTGTAAAAAATAAATAAAAAAATAATAAAACACAAAATGAAACCAACACATATTAGGTATCCACACAACCATAATAACCTGTAGAATTAATCTAACAAGTTTTTAAGTAGTGTAAATGTGAAAGTGTGTAAAAGAAAATAAAAAAAACAAAAACAATTTACAAACATTTTTTAAATATTCTGTCAATTTAAACTATTCTCCCATAAAGTACAACGCTGTCCGAATAAAAATGAGGCCTCAATACAACTGCTACCTTGAAAAAAAAAAAAAGTTACAACTGAGGAGACGAAAGGATGCAAAAAACAACAAAGTATTTTTTCTGTACATCAACAACTTTTACAGCATTCTGTCTATAATGGGAATAATGAGCTCACACGACGAGCTCAGTTTTTGAGTGCAGTATTAAGGGTGCTTTCACACGTGGTCTTTATAGGATCAAATTAGATGCGTTTTTTATTCAATGAGTTTTTTTTAGTTCAGGATGTGTGCACAGCAATTAATGCTGTACATTGCCAGCGCAAAAATTTTGCGGTAAATTTCGCTTGTAAAATCGCGGTAAATACCTGTTGAAAGCACGCTAACTTTGCAGCTCCAATTAAACTGTCCTTATTACCGCAAGCTATATTACAGTTGTTCTTAATTTTCTCAGATAGGTGTTTTCAAAGTAAGTTATCAATGACTGTGTCCTGAAAGTCTTGGTGGATTTTCCACACTAATTGATTACTTACTTTCCAAACAGTTTAGATAAGCGAATAATTCTGTCATATTCGTGACCCTTGTCTATAATTGCCCATACATGTGCAGTCACTTGCTGTTTAAATTAGCTGAACTTGTAATCCTACAGGTGGATTCATTTCAGTAATGAGGGCTGGGATCGGGTAATTCTTGCGGATCTGACTGGTATACTTATAAGAAAGATAAATGGAATACCTATCATGATTACCTAACACCTACGTAAGTGGGTATCTGTATGGGTAATAGTAAGCATGAGTAACATTATTTGTAGATGCACTTAGGTATTCAAATGGTGCAGCTGAGCATTCAGATACAGCATAATATCCACAGGAATTACATAGAGTCCTTTATTATATTCAAGTGACATATGCTTCGGATTTCTTAAAACCCACACTACAGAACCACTGTGTAATAGTTATTACAGCCCACTTAAAGTATGAATAGACAGCACATGATGGAGCTCTGTGGATTGATTCTTAGAAAGAGAAAACAGATGGTAATTTTTTCTTGAATACATTATAGAATCCTCAGCACTAAGTATTAGAAATGTCATTTACTGTAATGATAGCATATAATCATTTATTGGTATATACTGTAATAACTACATTGCAATAAACTCGTATAGTGAGTTTTGCGTACACCTTGGATATACATTAGTATCAGTATCAAGTTCAACTTCCTGTTCAAAGAGGGTTTCTTTAATTTATTTTATATTGCTTTGACATGTCTATATCAAAGAGATTGCAGTGCCTGTTGGGACTCTAGTTAGTCAATGTGGGAAAATATACTTAGGGGGACATGTATGAAAACTTTCTAGGTCTAAGCCTTTCTTTGTTGCACATAGCAACCAATCAGAGCTCCCCTATATTTTTAGAAAAATCAACTCGTTAATTTAACCATTTCATTATTCTACTCATTTTAAAAGATATGCTGGTATAGAAATGATTATATAAAATTATATTAAAGAGCTATTTGTCTTTGCAGCATGCATTACAATGCACTTCTATCAGTTCAGTTTTGTTCTGTGTTAAATTCGACATCCAGCTCCTTGATGACTTGTGTTCATCTAATATCAAATAAAATGAACTTGAGCCAAGTCAAAACTGTGCTTTTGCAGTCTTAAAGCAGAAAGAGGGACTACAGACTAAGCTGTCAGGGAGCTTGTCCAAAGAACCAAGAATGAAGAACCAAATGAAATGAAACCTGCAGTATGTTATAATGCATATCTCTCAATTGTCCCGATTTGAGCAGAAAAGTCCTGATATTGAGCCTGTGTCCCGTAGTCCCAGGCAGCCTGTGCACTGTATGTTCGATAACTGCAGAGAGATGATGAGATCCTGCTCCGCGTATCCTTCTCACTGGGCTGTGTTAGGGCTTGTCCCCACGGCACGGGTTTTCCCCGATTTTACAGATGGGTTTTCGTTTAGAAAATCTCTGTCTGTTAAAAGCGGGTAGACTAACTTTTATCATTGACCTTAAAAGGGTTGTTCTCGCTACAGAAACGATAGCTTTCTCAAATCTGTAGGGACACTAAAGACGTAAAGACATTTAGTCCAAATATATTGTCTTTGTTCCTCTGTTTTCCCTAAGGAGATACAGTGAGATTTATGGACTTCCAAGGCTGATTGCAGTTCCTCAGTACCAACCTGCTAAACAATTATCCCCAATGCCTGTTTGTTCAATGCTATAACAGTGAGTGAGGTCATCAGGACACAGGTCCTGGCTCAGTGTCCTCATGCTGCTGAAGCGCAGTAAAAAAGCTTGCTCTTAGATGTAAGAAATAAAAGAGAAGATACTGGTATTAGGGCATTTGTTTTTGGGGATCAAATAAAGCCTTCTGGAGCAGTTTGAAAAGCTGGCTTAGCTAGTCTGATCGCTCAATTAGCAACTAGTAAAGCGCATGGAGATGGGAAGCTTGTATGCAAAAGAGTCAGTCTGATAATAGGAAGTGAAGAGTATTTCCTATTCTGCATTCTGTGACATATACTCTAGTAGGCGAGACAGAATCTCATTTATTGAAAATCACATCGCAGCAGCAGGTCCGCGCTCTTGACAGTTTTAAGGACCACCCGAGCGGTCCGAAGAAAACACATAGAACATGTCATTCTTCGCGCTCTCCGGAATCTGATATGTTCCTATGCGACAGGCGGGAGTGGGCTTATTCTCCGCTAGAATCACGGAGAAAAAGCCAGTACACCCCGGGAATCGGCACTGTGTGCGGTATGGCGCTAACACACCTAGAGTCTCATACCTCGGTCGGAGTATTTGCTCTTCTTGCCGTTGGAGATGAGTCCTTAGGGTATGTTCAACACGGTTCTATTTTCTCTAGCGTAATGCGGCCGTATTTATCTCACAACACGGATTAGGCAGCTTAATATGCAAGCAAAAACTGCGTCATCCGCACTCTCAATTAACGGTAACTTCATGGGCTCTCATAGAGTGCTGATGGTAATATGCGTATGTCCACTACCGCGCGTACAATACGATCGATATTGTCATGGGCTTGGTAGGCGATGATTGCAAATGTTAATTTGTTAGTTGGCGAATATGCCTGCCTCGCATTCTGTCATATGAATGTCTATGGGGCCAGCACAAGGGTCCGCCCGCCACCAACTCGTGCCTTTGGAATTACGCTCGCACCACAGTAGAAAACCGTAGTTTACATACACATTTGAGAGGATAGAAATAACAGGAAACAGCGGACAGTCCATTGAGCAGGTGTGTCATCAATACAAGAGATTCAATCACAATTGGATCTGCCTGTCAGAATCACTGCATTCGCCAATCCGACTCTTAAATAATGCATCTGTTATTCTGCTTTCCTCAATTGTAAATCACTTGTCATTCATATAACCGCTGAATCTTATTGCTTGGTTTTCTGCAGAGATAATTATTCGTGAAGTGCCAGAAGATAAAATAATTAGTCAATTCTTTGAGGATGGATTCCTCACACTACATCCGCCATATAGCTATTTGAGGTGAAGACAATTCGCCACCTCTAGAAGAGATCTAGAATGACTGCTGTAATCCTCATGTGCCACATAGTTCAACCTCTCGCGCAATCTTCTCCTCCCCTCTATTGACTCGTCCAGTTATGTGTGAACCCCATATCTGAACCCACTCCGATTCACTCAGCTTAATGACCCCCTCGGCTAGTGTTTTACCACTCCCTCTTTGAACTTCCAGCCACGTTTCCACCCTCTCAGATACCCCCGCAGCCGCACCAAACTCTCTGGACACCTCATAGCCACTGTCACCCCCCAGATTGACGTACTCCCGCAAATATCTACAGGAGGCAGTTATGTCTGAAGGATACAGGGCATATTCTAAAATTCCCGGGGACTGCTTCTGTTTTATTCACACTGTTTAGCACTCCATCACCGTCTCGGCACTTTGTGAAATCAGTGTGGTGCAGAATTGCTTAGCTCGTACGGATCTGTCTCGCCACTGAGAGCCGGCAAGTGTAGACAGAGACATATGGGTGCCAGAGAAGAAGACTTTAAAAAAGGACCTACCCTGATGTTCGATGGCTCTGACATGGGGCTCGCCATCCCATTTACCCTCCGCACAGGTGGTGACTAAACAGAGTATTGCTGCGCAGTGGTGGGCATATTTGCAACAGCAGAGGGAGGGAAGTGATCACGCTCGTTACACCCGCCTCATCTCTATGTCCCCCTCCAGAACCCACCCCATGGCCTATCCTAACTTTTCTGGGGGTGGCGCTGCTGTGGTGATGTCACCCAGCTTTTCCCTGAATGTGTCTAGCTTATAAGTTGCGTCCGGGGCATAGCTGGTAAGAGAACACAATCTGTAGGGTTTCGGTTTTTTTTTTTTGTTATTTTACTTTTACATGGTGTTCTTCTTTGGGACTATGTACAGTGTTTTATTGGACTATGTACGGCACCAGTGTTGCATCTGTTTTCCTTAATAAAATCATTAATACTAACCAGAGGAGTTAGGGCTGAGCAGGTGGACGATCATGTTTCTTAAGATGATAGAGGCATGTGGTCGTATTTCAGATAGGTCAAAAATAAATCCTGGTCAGTTATGTTTTAACCCCTTAATGACCTTAGGTACAGTTATCCATCGTCCATGTCGTTTGGAGGTTAACGCACCTGGACGTATGGATAGCGTCCTGAGGATCGACGCGAACTCTAAGGCAGAGAGTCTCGCTTCGCCATAGCGGATCGGCGCGCGGGGTCGTCCGGGTGTATACGCTTACAAGTGACGAGCATCGCCGCAGCGTCTCGGCCCGACCCCAGGCATACGCTACCCGGGAGCGGGGTAGGGGATGGTCTTAACGCCCCTTAGATATTAATTTCGCGGACTATTGGTCGCAATAGAATCCTTAGAGACGCTGACGGCAGGAAGGTAGTATCGCTTACTTTACTGGCGATTCTTGTCGGCGTGCATGCAGGCGCCAAGCGATCGAGGCGATGATCCGTGTCAGCACTCCTGCTCTGACGACAAGTGACAGCAGCGGATAGGAATAAGCGAATGCTCTTCCGGGTGTTGATCTGTGACTATCAACTCGTTGCTCCGGCCGTGACTCTGTTGGCAGTGGCCCCGGCAATCGTGACTGTCAGTTGTCATATGGCAACCGGTAGCAGACTCCAGCAACAAGATATATGCAAATGCATTCTACGTTGAATGAGAGATGTTTAAAGATCTCTCATTTCAGAATCTCTCCCCTATGGGAAAAGTTTACAATAAAAGATAAGAGTGGAAAAAGAGTGAAAAGAAAAAGTTAAAGAAAAAGTGATAAAACAAGTAAACAAGCACTATAAACACGTAAAAAACTACAAATAAAAATAACGTTATCACTGCCTCTTTTCCCTTTTACACAGCCTCGCGCAAATCAGCTCCCACAGAAAAGAGTGCATAAATACTAGAAATATATAGTAGACCCAATAGATTTGGATCGCCGCATGCGTAGAGACGACTGCCTCTCATTCAGAGTCTGTACTGTTAATTTATAATAAAAATAAAAAACAAATTCACCTGTACGGTGACACCGCTCCGTAAGAAGAAACAAAGAAACAAAAAAAACTCAATCACAGAATTAAGAATTATTTGTTACATCCCGACAGCGAGAATAAAACTGAGAATAATAAGAGATCACAAAACTCTCATGTACGAAACGACCAAAGTCTGTACAATTCAAGAAAGATCAGGTTCACATGCTCTATAATAAGCAAAAAAATCTTTATACAGCTTGTATACAGAAAATATAACAAGATAATGTTATAGCTGCTTCAGGAGAGATAGCGATGCCATGATATATATGGGTTTTTACCACGCTAATAGAACACTTTCTTTTTTTTTAAGGGCGCTTGTCAACTATAAAAGAAACCACATTGTGACAATATTTATATGATAGGGTATCGCCATTAGAATCGTTACGCGACTCCCAAAGAGAAAAGCTAACCTTATCACGTTATACTGAACGGTTGAGCCCCTTGTTGTAAGAGAAATGAATAAATAGAATAACACATCTCCTAGGAATTTGACAGTATTTTCTTCACCCTGGCCTCGCAAAATAAGATGATTTAAAAGTCTCGGATTATAAAGGCATGTCCCGCTCCACAAAATGACCACACTAATGTTATAAAACGTTCAATCTCCGCATCTTCGGCAAAATAAAAATCATAACAAGGTTCGCCAACACAAGCTACCATGCACAGAAAAATGTTGTAAAAGTTATGGCTCTCAGACATATGGCGATGCAAATTAAGTATTGCATGTTTGTAATAAAAGTGTTTTTATTGTATAAAGCAGTATAAAGATAATAAAAACTATAGACAATTCGGGTATCGCGGTTGTCATGTATTGACACCATGCTGAGTAAAGATACCATGTCATTTATACCGTACAGTGACCTCTATAAAAATAAAATAAAAAACACTACCAAGATTGCTGTAATATTGTTCAAAAACAACTCAGAAATAACCTTAAGATAGTAAAAGTGAACGGTAGCATCATATGCATCCATATAAGTTGTACAATCTCAATAACCTTCAACTCTTCCGCAAATAAACAAGAACCATGACACGGGAGCTTGCACACAGCAAAATAAAAGTTATGGCTGTCAGGAATAGCGACAACATAAAAACGCATTTTTTTTATAGAAGTATTTCTACTGTGTAAAAGTATAAAAGATCAGTAACAAAATATATAATATAATCTATTATCATTGTAATTGTACTCGACTCATGTAGTAAAGTTATCAAATCTATTTACATACTGCATTATGGCGAATGCTGTAGAAATTGAAATCAAAAAACAATGAGCTGTAAGACGCATGCTCGTTGCTTACCCCATTTTCATTGTCTCCGCCAATGCTGTAAAAAAAAATTTGGAACACCCGGTTGCAGATCCTCAAAATGGCACAATAACACCCCTAGATGAGTGATCCCATGATATGGTGTTCGAATCTCTATAAGATGGGGCCGAATTCTGGGAAGTGTTTCGACTGTTCTGCTTACTTGGGGCTTTGCAAATTCGGGACATGGCACCCAACCTCAAGAATCGCGGCGTACCCAGAAAAGCCAAAGAGCGCTCCCGCTCCTCTTTATAAGCCCTGCCAGTGCGCGCCTCCAAAGCGCGGTCAGACTTTACACCGACTCAGGTAGGGTATTGCCGAACTTGGGATAGAAAAATTGCTTAACAAGAAAGTTTTAGGGTTGCTTTTTGGTCAGGATTCCTTGATAGATAATGAAACATTTTACGGCATATAAATTGCAGATTATTGAAAAAGAAAATATTTTTTTAATTTCACAGCCGTATGCACTACAAAAACAAAATTGTGAATCACTGTGGTGGTGTATATACTAAATGCACACCCACCTTGACTATTCATCTAAAGGTGGGTGAGAAGTTCTCCTCAATATGCGGGTCTAATTAGAGGTGTTGATTTAGGTTTTAGGCACCTTTAGGGGTGGCCCTCAAACTGGAAAATGGCGCCTCAATAAAATGCGTTATGAAATAATGAGACCGCAGAGAATAGTAGGTGCTCCTCCTCTCGCGCACGGAGCGGCTTCATGGGTGCAGCAAAATAATGCATAGGTCCACATATGGGATATTCTCTAAAAAGGCAGACTGGGGGAATGGATAATTAAGTTGCATTTACTCTTAGGTCACTATTTACCTGTTATTCAGACGAATAATGCTGACTAAATATTGAAATATCTGTGTCAAAAAACAATGTGAAATTTGAAAGTTTCGCACGCATCTCCAACTTTGGCTTTTAATTTCTGTGGAAATATCTGAAGGGTTATGCGCAAATTCCTAAAATAGTGTTTGTAAATACGTTGAAGGGGTCTAGTATCTCGCCGAGATGGTCGTCACTTATGGGGGTGATCTAGAAAGGCAGGCCTCTCAAGTCCACGTCAGAAACTGAGTTGGTCCCTAAAATACAAAATATGTATATTGCGCAAATGTTTTACTTTGAAAAATTGTGAGACATACTTTCCGAACTAAATTTCTCTTAAGCCTCTATAATGTCGTAAAAATAAAAAGATAAAGGACTCTATTTTAGAAAGAATAATGTGATGCCGCGCATCTATAGTGGACTATATGTGTAGATGCTCAGTTTATAATATTTGTTTGGTGATCTAATTATCGCATGTCTTGTGCTCGCTCGAATTTTTGAACTTTGCATAATAATCGTCAATAATTTTGTCCAAATTTTCATGTGAAATTCTTGACTTAGATGTTTTTCACAAAAATAACAAACAAGAGATTGTAGGGATGAAAAATTGTTTCTTACTAGAATTAAAGCACATGTGTCACAAGAGAAAACATTCTCTGACATCACTTTGGATAGGTGAAAAGTGTGCTATAAAAGTTATTCTACAATAAATGGAAGAACGTGGTCAGATTTCTCATAAAAACTAGGGCATGGGACTAGGAGGTCAAAAGACAGGGGCTGGGTCTTAGACGAGGGTTAAATTACATGGTGCTGGGTGGTGGGCTGATGTTGGGGGGGGTTTGGTGTGAGGGGAGGAGTCGGGTTCTATGGTAGTGGGAATTTGCTTCTTTGCGCCTCTAAGTGAAGAGAGAAGACTAATACGATACTATTTAAAACCATGATAAATGTATTGATGTTACCAGATGTATGTAATATAAAAATTTTTTCAGATCAATATCTGATCGCTGACCTTATGGGTATGGTGCATTCTGAAGGCACTAGTACAGATATGTCGTAGCCTATAAAATCATATTTATAAAATCGAATGATTATAAAAGGGGTTGCCTCACCATGTTTTTCACAGAGCCGCAGACCAGCTAATGACTCACAAGTAATTGTAAGGGTTGTGGGCGCGATTCTCTGACAGCAAGTGACGTGGAATATCAGCTCTGCTGTTCCCTGCTGATCCTGTTACAGTGATATGATTGGAAGAAGTTTGTAAACTGTAGTTCACAAGTCTTCAGAGCTCCAAAGATGGGGTTTAACTTGTTAGGTATAGTATATGTGAAAATAACACTATTAAGTAGCGAGAGAACCAGAGCAGTGAAGTGAGAACAATCAGCCCCAGCACTGCTGTCAGCTAGTGGAACAGACAGAGAGAGGTGACCTGGTATAAATAAGCAGATAAGCTGATCTGTCAAAGTAGTGAGATTAGATTCTCCTACTCTAACTCTAAAGAGAAGCTGTCTACGGGGTGGTCGATCTACTAGGTCGTTACCCCTGACGTTGCCTTGCTTGCGGAGGCAGCCGAGGTGTAGGTGGTTACCAAATCGTAAGGCAGGTCAGTAGTCGGGACAGGCAGGAGGTCAGGGCAGATGACAAGGTCAGGGTCGTGGACAGGGCAGAAAGGTCAGGGCAGACGGAAGAATTCGTGGTCGAGCAACGGAGGCAAACGGTACGGGTACAGGTAACAGAAAAGACTCAGGAACGCTTTCTCAATGGGCAATGGACAAAAGATCCGGCGGGGTAACGGAAGAGATAAGCTTAAATAGGGCAGCGCCGGGCAATACCCAAATTACTGTCGCTGGCCCTTTAAATTTAACACTGCTGGCGTGCGCGCCCTAGGAAGCGGGACCGAGCGCGCCGGGGACAGAGCCTGCGGCAGGAGCGCGGCCGGGTAAGTGCGCTCCCGAAGAACAGGGAATGACGCACCCCGCGCCCGACAGCGGCGCGGGTCTCAGGGGCGTCCTACAGAAGAAAAAATCAAAAAAAAAATGATTTGGAAAATTTTCTATTTTTAAACTCTGCCTCAATGAAATGGGAATACTCTTTTAAGATTCTTTACAAGTGTTTGATTGGCCTGAGTCCCTCTGGGATAAAAGAGGTGGACAAGGATTTTTTTCAGGGTACTTGCACAAAGATTGTATCCATTAACATCTGTCTCCCATACACTACAATGGACGTTCAATACATGTATGTAACACCATTTTCTTTCTGGCTTCCTCTCTACTATGAGTATAGTGGATCCCTCTAAAACAGACTGGGTGTTAAAGCTGTTTTGCCACTGAAAATCCCTTTTGGGGCCCACAGTACTCGAAAGGGCCGTCTCAGAGAACAGAGAGATGGCTGCACTTGCACAGCTCTCCTCCATACATGTCTATGTCCAAAGAAATGAACAGGAAGAACTGTGGAGGCACGGCCATAATTCAGTTCTCTGTGGCCGTCTTGTAGCAAGTTATGGGTTGGCCTCAGGAGGGATTTTGCCAGATTTTGAGAATAAACTTTACAGCCTATTAGCTGGGGTTTTCCAGTTCAGTGTCCCTAGCAACCTGTTTCACATTACAAAGATTTTCAGAAAGCTGAGGAGAAGAGATGACTCACATGTTTTAAATTTTAATTAAATATCACAATTATTAATTTACACTCCTACACATATTAAACCTGCATAAAAGCCTATAGGAGCGTGTCTACTTCTGTTATGTTTTATAAGTGGTAATCATAAGCAAGAAATAAAAATACACACAAAAAAAGCGCACATCAATCAATATTAGGAAATCTAAAATAAATATATAGCAACAATTTAAAAAAATTAAAAGGCCCAGACAAGAGCAGACACGATAACATCTGCACTGAAAATAATCATGACCGATATATCCACAGATCCTGTAAGAAAATGATGTAAAAAAAATAGATAGAAATAGTGGGGAACTCCCAAAAAGATCTCTGCAAGTACAAATACAAAAATGACCTCAAAAAAAAGAAAAAAAAAGAATACAGAAATAGAAACCAATTGCCTATACTATAAAAAATAAATATGTAAGTCCCATAAAAGAGCAAAAAATAATATAAATGCGAACCTGTATATCACAAAATTAATAAATGCCCATGTAAATAGAAATGCAAAATAGGTTAATAAACATTACCAATAATATAGCAGTTAAAGAATATAATTATGATGCAAAATGAGAAAAACAGCAAAAAAAACACAATAAAAATGAAGAAAGGGAGGAGGCAAAATAGTGGACGCATAAGAGATGGGAAACCTAGCCCCTGAATTGTGGACCTGAGAGAACTCCATGTGTATCGCCTATAATAGTGGCTTCCCCAAGGATTAATTTGATAGTGGTAAAAAAAAATTGCTAATGGTTAAAAATTCCAATATATAAAAGGTTTTTAATGACACGTTAACATTTTTAAAAAAGTAAATAGTTATTTAGCTTCTGAAGCAATAGTCACACAATGTAATCATCACCATGGCATAGTAAGCATGAAACCCCCCAAGAAGTTGACAGTTGTAACAGTATTTGACCAGTTTAAGAATAATATGTGTATAATACACAAAGTTGGATTGAGATGCCTAGGACCCACCAGTGGAATTTTCATTCGGAGCCCCCCGTGGAAGACTCTGGGGTACACCCTACAGCTACTGACATGCCTTTATACTCTCCTTTTTGTTTTTGGCTCTCACTGCCTTTCTGCCTCTCCAAAGGAGGTATATGCAATTTAAAAGAAACTCCAGGTCTGTCATACTCAGAGGACACACCATGGGTTTCCCCTGTTCCCCTGTGGGCCAGTCCGAGCCTAATAATACATGATAATGCTATTACATATATCACTGACAACCCCAAATTGTAAGCGGGATACATAAAGCTATGAAAAAAAAAAGATTGCCGGTTGTTGCCTATGGCCCTTTTTAAAAACTTTTTTGTGAGCAAAATCGGGTTTTATTAGTACCAAATGCATGTAAATTATTAAGATTTTTCCCATATGCTTAATTTTCACAGCATGTCTCTAATGACTTAATTATAAAGACTTCATAACAACACAAACCTCGGGACACCACATTTATCATATGACTATGCCCTTTAAAGAGGGCGAATTTGTTTTGGGGTTTTAACGTCAAATATTTTTCAATAACCCTAAAATGCTAAAATTAAGAAGTGTTAAATGGAATATAGAAGATGATCTGTTACTTGCGTGACTATAAGGCTGCGTCCCCATAGCCGCGGGGGGGGGGACGACGCCTTTTCTCCGCGATGACGGGAAAAAGCCCCCCCTTCACTTTCTTTGCAAAATTTTTCCATCCGAAAACCGGAGGGAAGAATGTGCAGGTAGAATGCTGTGCGGCCGGGCCCCGGGGGGAAAAAAACCCCCGGACGGGAAAAACCCTCGTGGGATGCTCACGGGGGTTTTCCCTAAAAGACCATTTTGCTCATTTTTTGGCTGTTTTTTCAGCGGTCTGAAAAACCGCAAAACCGGGTGAAAACCGGCCAAAACCCCATGCCGGGGGGCAGCCTAACTCTGCAATCATAAAGCATTTTTTCATAGAAAACCCTTTGCATGATGAATTAAGGCATTTTGGGGGAACTTTTTATAAGTCTAACCTTAGACAACAAAAGCTTTGTGTAGACCCAGGTGCAAACTGCGGCCCCCCAGTGTTGGGGAAAATACAACTCCCATCATGCATTGGTATAAAAAAAGTTGGCTGATGGGGGTTTTTGTTTCCCCAACAGCTAGAGGGCCGCAGTTTGACACCCCTGGTGTAGACAGTCTAAAATTGTGCTAGATTTATCACAGGGGCTCAGCTTTATGACAAATCTGGCACGTGTCTATATTCCTAGTCTAAGTTTACACTGCCTATTAGTTTGCTTACTTTGCGCCAATAATTGCACGAAATATTTGCCACATTTTTTACCGCATGGTGTCACATGTTAAGCCATGCACCCCTCTAAAATACCACACTTGTTCTTGCTGTGCCACAACCTTATTAGCACCAGCAGCACTAAAGTGCCTAAAAACTGTCTAAAACACATAATAAGTGGGGCGCACAACATGCATGTCAGTATTTTAGGAAACTGAATAAATAATTCATAATATAACTATTATAAAATTATCAGTTGAATGTGGCCCGGTTTAGTATATTAAGTCCCCGACATCTAATATATTGTATCATATAATAATGCTTTCCTACAGAGTACAACAGAGCGCATAATTACTACAGCCATATTGCTGGTGCCCAAAAAACAATACCATACAGTACATTGCCAATAAAAAGTTGTATATTGTCCAAACAACATGTTTATAAGGTTGTCCGAATAACAACACTAGACAGTAACAGTAACAGTATAGTAATACGGTGTACAAACATTAGTAACAAGGTTGCACAATGCCTAAATATATAGCATGATAGAGAATTAAAATAACACCTAGCATGGTCGGGACGATGGGTGGGCAAAGGAATGCGACTGCCTAAAATGCCACTTCTTCCCAGGCAGAAAAAGGGGCGCAAGGAAGTATGGAGTTGGCTGAGTTTTCCACAAGGGGGGGCGCTATAAGCCTTATTTGCCAAAGGCACAAGAATAACTTGTCCCAGTCCTGGCACCTAGCATACAGTTTCATATAAACGGCTATAATTTATTGAGAAAAATACTACCCAAAAGTGGGCATACTTTGACTATAAACATTAAAAAACTGTATGACACTGCCATCATTAAATGGGTATTCGCACTACATTTATTAGCCTTAAAGAAAAAATAATAATTTTACTAAATACAATGTTGTTCTGATTTTGCTTCTTTTCAGAGCTAGAGAAGTTCTTATCTCCTGCTTGCGTACATTATCTTGCCTAGGTTATCGACCATCTTTCTCTGCTCTAACATGTTCTAGAGCCCTGGCCAGGATGTTGTTGTCACTGCCTACTGTTTCTGTTAAGAGCTCTGTAGCCTTGTGCATTTCTGTTAAAGCCCCTCCATCACCCATGTTTCTCTTATAGTATCAGCTAGGAATGCCAAGCTAATATGCCAATAACTGCTGCAGAACCACCCACAGCCTGAACAGGAAGTTGGAGCCTGCAAGTGGCTGTGAACAACAGTCTCTATGAAATAGCATGGTGAGAACATAGCATACAGTTTCATATAAACGGCTATAATTTTATTGATGAATAAATACTACCATACAGTGTCATACTTTGACTATAAACTATTAACAAACTGTATGACACTGCCATGCACTTAAATGGGTATTCGCACTACATTTATTAGCCTTAAAGAAAAAATAATAATTTTACTAAATACAATGCTAATATGCCAATCACTGCTGTAGAACTACCCACAGCCTGAGCAGGACATTGGAGCCTGCAGCTGGCTGTGAACAACAGTCTCTGTGAAATAGCATGGTGAGAACATCCCTTTATCACTATAACCCTGGTCTTTTAAGTGTTAACTACAATATTCCGAGTGGTTAAGAGTGTTTTAAGAGTAATAATTCTGGAAGTGCACTGGGGTATTTCAGGCTCATATCCCCAGTGGTTTAGGATGTATGAGGTGTTAGTACACTGGACACTAGACATTAGTAATTCTGTGATGCAAAGACTTTTTATGGTTGCACCAGTTTCCAATGGCATTTGGATTTAAGAAACAAATTTGTAAACAAAGGTGTAATCAAAAAATTTACAATGAGGCCCAGGCTTCATTATGTCCTAATGATGAAGAAACAGAATGATTGAGAACCCCTGGTCCAAAGTGGTTTAAGGATTAATATGCTCAGTAGACTTGCATAGAAAGGGGCTTTAAGGGGTTGCCAACCTCATAAAAAAAACTATTGTAATAGCTCCTGGGGCCCCAGAAAAATGGAAAAAAAATATACTCACCTTCATCTGGTCCTCATGTCCAACAGCGTCTCCTCTGTCCTCTGTTTTCATCCACTTCCAGACGGAGACGTCACTGCTGCAGCTGAAGATTGGCTGCAGTGGTTACATACAGGGCTGCCATCAGAAATTTCAGGGCCCCCTACAGCTAAAGCGCCTGGGCCCCCCTGTTAATCCCGCCCCCTATCAACCCCACCCCCTGTCAACCCAATTGCCCCGCCCCCACCAACCACGTCCTACAACCCAACCCCAGAAAAAAAAAGATGCAATTGCGCCATTGTCTTTGGACTGAGTTCTTGCTGAATTTTCCAGCATACAGTTTATCTATATTGTGTGGGTCAGTGTGTATACAAGGGCCAGCAAATACCACATGTCACCACGATATACTGACCAAACCAGCATACCAAGACCAATATAACCAGACAAAACACCAATTAATACAATACCGCCACATATCACTATGTATGGTGACTAATACCACTATAATGTTACTGACTAAACCAGTGTACTAAGGCCGATATTACCATAAACAACAATATACAAAGACAAAGTAATACCACAACATCATCACCACATATCTCCACTATAGAGATGCAGAATAATGCCACAATACTGTTACTGAATATAATCCAATACAATAACACCAATATTACCGCCATACAGTGACCATATAGGGGGAAATGCATTAAAACTGTATAGGTCTAAATCTCACTTTGTTGCCCATAGCAACAAATCAGAGATCATAGCAATCAATCAGCGTTCCCAGCGTTATTCAGTGCAGTTACATTTAGTGACTCACAGGGGATATCTGATAAGGTCGTTCACGTTCCCTTTTCTTCTCCATCCGGTCCAGGCCACCATGAGGACTTCTCCCTGCAGAATTCACAACACAAACACCTGAGACTCCTCACTTTATCATAATACCACCCCCTATGTACAAACTTCCCATCCATAGTGCCCCAAATAGTAATAATTACCTCTTTGGTTCACTGGTCGTTAGTTTTATAGAGTCCCTTGTAGGTAGGTAGCCAGGTATTAGGCCCACCTGTTGGTAGAGGGAGAACTTGAGTGGGGCCCCACATGGAGGAAACTTGAGTGGGGCCCCACTCAAGTTTCCCTACCTCCCCCTGCTGTGTGGGGCTCATTCAAGGGCCTCCTCTCCCTCAGCCGTGTGGGGCTCCACAGGTCCAGTGATCCTGGGTTGTGGGATCCCGCTCAAGGTCCCTGGGATTTGTGGGATCCCGCTCAAGGTCCCTGGGATTTGTGGGACCCCGCTCAAGGTCCCTGGGATTTGTGGGACCCCGCTCAAGGCCCCTGGGATTTGTGGGACCCCGCTCAAGGCCCCTGGGATTTGTGGGACCCCTCAGGTCCTGGGTTTTGGGACCCCGCTCAAGGTCCCTGGGATTTGTGGGACCCCGCTCAAGGTCCCTGGGATTTGTGGGACCCAGCTCAAGGCCCTTGGGATTTGCAGGGCCCCACAAATCTTAGGGGCCTTGAGCCCCAGGGATGTGGGGCCCCCACTGAAGGCCCCAGGGATGTGGGGGCCCTACTGAAGGCCCCAGGGATGTGGGGCCCCCGCTCAAGGTCCCTGGGATTTGTGGGACCCCGCTCACGGTCCCTGGGATTTGTGGGACCCAGCTCAAGGCCCTTGGGATTTGCAGGGCCCCACAAATCTTAGGGGCCTTGAGCCCCAGGGATGTGGAGCCCCCAATGAAGGCCCCAGGAATGTGGGGGCCCCCACTGAAGGCCCCAGGGATGTGGGGGCCCCCGCTGAAGGCCCCAGGGATGTGGGGGCCCCCGCTGAAGGCCCCAGGGATGTAGGGGCCTCCGCTGAAGGCCCCAGGGATGTAGGGGCCTCCGCTGAAGGCCCCAGGGATGCGGCGCCCCCGCTGAAGGCCCCAGGGATGCGGCGCCCCCCGCTGAAGGCCCCTGGGATGTGGGGCCCCCGCTCAAGGTCCCTGGTATTTGTGGGACCCCGCTCAAGGTCCCTGGGATTTGTGGGACCCAGCTCAAGGCCCTTGGGATTTGCAGGGCCCCACAAATCTTAGGGGCCTTGAGCGGGGCCCCGCAAATCCCAGGGACCTTGAGCGGGGTCCCACAAATCCCAGGGACCTTGAGGGGGGGCCCCACATCCCTGGGGCCTTCAGCGGGGGCCCAATATCCCGGGAGCCTTCAGCGGGGGCCCCACATCCCTGGGGCCTTCAGCTGGGGCCCCTCATCCCTGGGGCCTTCAGTGGGGGCCCCACATCCCTGGGGCCTTCAGCGGGGCCCCACATCCCTGGGGCCTTCAGTGGGGGCCCCACATCCCTGGGCCTTGAGTGGGGGCCCCACATCCCTGGGGTATTCAGTGGGGGCCCCACATCCCTGGGGCCTTGAGTGGGGGCCCCACATCCCTGGGGCCTTCAGCGGGGGCCCCACATCCCTGGGGCCTTCAGTGGGGGCCCCACATCCCTGGGGCCTTCAGTAGGGGCCCCACATCCCTGGGGCCTTCAGTGGGAGCCCCACATCCCTGGGGCCTTCAGTTGGGGCCCCACATCCCTGGGGCCTTGAGTGGGGGCCCCACATCCCTGGAGCCTTGAGTAGGGGCCCCACATCCCTGGGGCCTTCAGTGGGGCCCTACAGGACTTTGAAGTGGCCTGCCATAAAAACAGGGGCCCGCGCTGCAAGTTAAGTTAACCACAATAGGTTTACATTCCATAGATTGAGTTGTCTCCTTACTTCTGCAGCAGCTCCTGCACGAACGGAGCAGTCGCCCCCTCCTCCTCTGGCTGCCGACAGATCAGTGATGCCCCGCCCACAGGGCCGGACTCACTGATTACATTAGATGACGTCACCGGCAGCCGGAGGGAGGAGGGGGCGACTGCTCCGTTCGTGCAGGAGCTGCTGCTGCAGAAGTAAGAAGACTCACTCTATGGAATGTAAACCTATTGTGTTTAACTTGCAGCGCGGGCCCCCTCCTGACAGCACATTGCTTCACATGGTACAGAGAGAAGACCTACGGTCTAATCTCTGTACCATTACTGTGGAGCAAGGGGGCGGGGCCTGGCGGCGACGGCGGGCCCCCCCTCTGGCCGGGCCCCATACGGCAGTAGGGGTTCTACCCCCCTAATGGCGGCCCTGGTTACATACCATTAATTATATCACCATTTGGAAGTCAACAGCCCCAAAAGGTGATGTCAGTAGAGGCACATGACAGCCAATCACCAGCTGCGGCAGTGATATCCCTGTTCAGAAGTGAGTGAATGAAAATAGACTGGGGAGACTCACTGCTGGAACGGAGGACCAAACTAAGGTGAGTATAAGGTTTTTTTTCATTATTTTACTGGGGGCTGGTGAGCTACTGTAACAATTTTAATACAAGGTGCACAACCCTTTTAAGTAGCTGGTGTGCATTTACAGACACCAGCACTGTCCTGAGGTTTCAGTCTATAGGAAGGAATGTGCAGTTGTCATTTTACAGTCATTTAGTTTTCTGTATGGTAGGGGTAATTGCTAAAGTAGAGCACTGTCTAATCATGTGACTGCATTTACATGGGTTCAGGAACTAAGTTCAGGTGCAGAGTAATAACAGATACCCTCTTCCGCATATTGCAGACCCCTACCCTGAGTGAAGGCCCTTTTTATAACCCCCACCCTGAAATATGCATTAAAAAAAAACCACAAACAAGTAGCCAAAATATTAAACATGATTAAGTAAGTAAGTTGGCATGCATAAGCCGTTGCAGCTAGAAGATTAAAATAAGCTTAATGCAATGCAGTTGTGCAGCTAAAATTTCAGGTTACCGTCATTAATACTTTTTTTGTAGCCAACAATATGAATTTATTTATCATCCTAATAAGGTAGTTATTAGCATAGAAATTGGTTTGGCAGACAAGTGGTTAATAAGGATTTGTCACTGAAACTATTATGTAAGTTGTCTGTGAGCTTCTTATGTACGGTGGTTTAATAGGGATTAGCATACAGTATTTTTAGATCTTATTTACTATACATAAATTCTTAAAGGTAATAAAAAAATATATACATTCAAAAATAGCCAAGGTGTTTTAAAAACTTCGGTTATAAAAAAGTTTTTTTTTTTTTTTTTTTAAAAATTTAATACATTTTGTAATGTATTTGATTAAACTAACATGTAATCTTTGTCACTTTCCAGAAGCCTGTAGGTTCTCGGTAGATGTTTAATGTTTAAGACTCAATTCACATTTAACAGGGTTTATCCACCAAGTAAAATTAATGTGTTAAATTTGCAAAATAATTAATAAACATTTTCACTATTGTTATTAAAAATTCTGTACCATTTTTGTTTCAGTGTTACCTTAGTGATTCATAGTGTACATCTCGTCTCCAGACAAGGGATGAGAGCTCCTCAGTCCTGTCTGCACATGCTCAGACATCACCTCACCTCTCAGACAGCTACTGTCAGTCTCTTCTCTGCTTAGTAATCACACACACTCACTGCTAGGTGAGTGTTCAACCCCATGTCTTTAGTAATTAGTAAAACAGTGCAGATAAGTTCATCATGTTGCTTGTTTTTTTTTTTGGTCTGTCTTTTGGCATCCCCTCTCACCGAAAAAAAAAAAAAAAAAACCTCAATGAGGTATGTGCATGTGAATCTGCAAGGACTTGAACCTAGGACTCCTATGCTGAAAGGCAGCAGTGGTAACCACTCATAGCTCTTGTATTTTAGGTTACTTGACTTTACATGAACAGACCTTTGTTTGACTGGAGACTCAGGAGTGGGCATTCTGTGGGGAAATGTATGGTAAAGTCAAGCCTGCTGGGTCACATGCAAGGCAGTTTGAAAAAATTATACAAGCCCCTTTTGAAGACACTGAAAGCTGAAGACAGGATTAGCAGGGCATGAAACACTTTCATAGTAAAAATCCTTTCAGTTGAGCTCTATTCTTTCAATTTTAAGGGAATGTGTAATCAAAAATGACTTGTTTCACTCACGTTTTTATGTTAAACACATTTTTTAAGAATTTTGGCTTTTATTTTTTTTTTATTTTCCACCTCACTTTCAATATTTTTTAATAATTCTGAAGTCCTGCAGTTTTCACTTTGGCCACTAAGCCTAATAATCGTCTGACACTTCCTGTTCTGTTTAAAAAAGATTCTCAGTTGTCTGCTCACTATTAACACAAGCAGGGTCAAACTGAAAGGAGACAACAGTGTGAATAGATAACACAGGATCCACCAGTCACAAGAGGAGATAGTCACAGTTCACCCTTTCACCTCCCTGCACACTGATTTTTTCCCCGGTCACAGCGCATGCCTAGAAAACTCTCCTATGGATGTCAATGGGACTGAGTCAGTCTTGAAGGGGTTTTGCCAGGATCTCATTTCATACCCCTTGCATCCAGCTCTTCAGCTCTGTGTGCTCAGAAGCGGGCGTGTGTTATTTGTTTGAATTGCAGATCATGTGACCCAGCAGGATGACATCACCAGGCCTTTCCTCTCTCTAGTCAAAGAAAGGTCTGTAAAGCATTTCTCTGACTGCTGTTAAAGCAGTGCAAACAAGACCTAGTGGCCAAAGTGAAAACTGCAGGACTTAAGAATTATATTAAAAATATTGAAAACGATATGAAAAATAAAAAAACAACCAAAAATTCCTAAAAAATGTGTTTAACATAAAAACGGGACTTAAACAATTAGTAATTTTTTGATGACACATTCCCTTTAACTTTGACCATTGATTGACAGAATACTGTACTTGCAGTTCTATTTTTTCTTAAGAATAAAACCCCTGAAACTTAATGAAAATTTGACTGATGCACTACGATATGTTACACGAATGACACATCACAACTCTTATGCTTCATAATGCACCCATGATGCGAATGTGAACTAAGTCTAAAAAAGCAAGTAAATGGTAGGGTCAAGATCAGGGTAGGGGTATGCAACAGTGGTTTCTTACTCAGTGTTGCATTGACAAAGTATAAAGTGTAACGTAGGCGAGAAACATATAATTGGCTTGAGGCACACAGAACAGCTATTACATCACACCAGGAAGAGACGTCCCTCTCATAAAACATGACGAAGAACTAGAGGGATGGAAAAAATATCCAAAATCTGCAGGTGACACCCAACAATTTTGGGCTGTACTTTGATCCACACTACAGCTACATAGGGCTCTTATCACACTTCGTTAGCAGTACTGTATGAGATGGGAAAGCTTTAGGTGTATACAATAAATGTATCCATTTACTTCCGGTCTGACGTCACCTCAACACCCCAGGCACACTTCTAGTCACCGTCACTACTGTGACATCAGACTGGACATTAGGTTACACCAGGAGCATGGATGAACCAAAGGCATTCAAAATTGGTAAATAAACCCTTAGAAGCCAGAAAAAATAATACAATTACTAGGATCAAGGAGAGACCAGGTGTGTAAGGGAGTGGAAATGTATCTTTTAAAAGCCAGTAAAAAACCCTAATCCTAAACCCAGTTTAGAGTAGGGGTTAGGATTGATTTTTTTTGTTATTTTCACACAATTTTAGCATGTACTAAACACATTACATGTTAAATTGTTGATATATTACATTATTATTATTATACATTATTATTGTAAATTATTACGTTAAATTAAATATAAAGATTGAACAAATAGTGGTTCCCACAATGAAGTTTAATATGGGTCTGGTTTTGATATGTATCACCACACTTCTGCTCAATAGAAGAGGAAGGTCCAGCACTAGTCATACCCTTTCGTTGTAAAAGAGATGATCAACATGACCTTTGAGCTACTATGTTACAATGTTTTGTGAGTTTAAAGGGGATGTCTCACTATATCGATCCATCTTACCTCAGTCCTGTTTTCTTGGTTTCATTTTTAATTCAGGGGCGTGTTACTGGTTTCCATAGGCTGCAGTAGAAGCCAGGTCTGAGCTTTTAGCAACCAGTGCTGGCAGCCTATCAGGAGAGATCAAACAGATCTGTAGCTATAGCGACCTGAGGAGCTGATGCAGCCCATACAAGAGGGGATATCTCAGAAAAGGTAGGAAACTGTTAATGGACATATATTACAAAGTGACTGGTTTTTACAAGATCTTTAACATAAAAAGCAATCCTTGTAGTGAGACAACCCCTTTAATATACATGAGCTAACTCCAATTTTAGTAGTACTTTTTACTGCTAAGTCCATACAATATAAATCAGGAGCTGAAAAAGGAGAGTAGTTGTTATGCATGGCAATACAAGTTTTAGTTGATTCTAAGATGGGAAATGGGTGCCTATCCAAGTCAATCTGGGAAACAGCTTCTACCAAAGTGTCAATGAAATGTTGCCTTTCACAAATGCCAATGTGCCAATCTTAGCTACAGTAAACAACACTCTAGATGTTCATATAACAAAAATGTCATTATTAAATTATTATAATGTTGATAAAGTTATAAAATTATTTAGTATAACATCAAATAGAACATGAATACAATACTAGGGTAAACATAATTTTGGTTAGTTAATCTATAATAAAAACTACAATAAAACAGGGAGAAAAACTGCAACTAACAAATCAGTCAACTTTTGGCCAATTTGCCCTCCAGTAAATGTTCTGTGGACCAAAGACACATTTACATGTTAAGCTTCCAAATAAATGCTTTCTTCTAACGTGCCTTTTAAAGGCCAAGAGTGTGACTGTATCTGACTAATACTTGAGCTGTCGTAGTGACTTAAAGAAATCTTTTTAATGTAGTGGCTTTTACAGAGCAAGTAGTGCTGCAGGCAGTAGGCAGAGGTACACTCAAAGAAGCATTATTACAAGTGACAGGTCCCCAGACAAGAAACACTGTATTTCTTATGCTACTTGCACATTGTTACAAATGAAGATCCCCTTAGAACAAAGTTATTATATCTCTACTGCTAAAACTGAATGTCTCTTTTATGAATGTCTCTAGGTTGAGATGAGGAGGGCAATGAACCCAGAATCACTATCGAGGTAGTTTATCATCCAGTCTATCAGCACAAAAATGGAGTTTACCATTGCTTTTTTTTATAAAACTATAGAAGGAATGGTTGTGTACACTAATGCATCAGCACTTCTGTCCCCAAATATCATACGGGACAACAAAGCCACCTCAAATAGCTCACCATCAGGCAAATTATTTTTTTTCTTAAAGCAATTTTACAGAGCTTGAAGGAATGCTCGGACTGGAAAGAGGGGAGACTTTCGGGGAGAAAGGCAGAGACAGAGAGACAGAAAACATATGCAGTAAATTCATTGTTATGCAGTAGCTATAGAATGGGCCCCTGGGATTAATTCCACTAATAGTCCTCAAGAAAACTTCATGGTGGGGGCCCCAAAAATTAACTCCCCTGATACAGAATCAGTTCACGGAAGGACCAAAAATCAACTTCCTGGGGGGCCCCAAGAATCAACTCCACTGGGGCCACAAGAAACAAATTAATGGTGGGCCCCAACAATTAACTCCCCTGGTGGGCCACAAGAATCAGCTTCACTGGTGGGCCCCAAGAATTAACTCCACTGATAGCAAGAATCAGCTTCACTGGCAGGACCAAAGAATCAAATTCCCTGGTGGGCCCCAAGAAACAACGCCACTGGTGGGCCCCAAGAATCAACTACACTGGTGGCCCCCAGGAATTAATTCCACTTATAGGTCACAAGAATCAACTTAACTGGTGGCCCCCAAGAATTAAAGGAGTTGTCTCATTACGAGCCTCCTTCAGCCTGTCAGTGTCCTGGTAAGTTGAACTGAGGGGTGCGGTGCTTCTTGGTCTGCCGGTTCTGTTCTCTCCCCCCTCCCTTCAGCACCACAGGCAGCTACGTAACTTTATACAGTGGGGAGGGGGTTTGCTCTCAGAGTTCACCCTGTGTGTGCTGCCTAGGTTCTGTTGCAGGAGAGAGGGCTGATCTAGGAGTTGTAGTGAGGAATATGAAGTGTGTGCTAATAGAGCAGAGGGGTTGCATGTGGTTCCTATATCCCCTGCTTAGCTCTTAAAAGTTCCACATCTCAGCAACAACATGGGGCAGTGTTACTATATTCCAGGATGTGTCACATGAATACAGGGAACATAATAGTATTCACATGCCTGATCTCTATAGTATTTGTTTAGTCACAGTTCCAAAGACATATCATGATTATAGTAACAGACGAGGGTCACTGCTGTCACATCTATCTGTGTAGGAGCCAGAGGAAGCAGGCCACACATCCAGGGTTAATCCAGGACTAGCTCGGACTATCAGATGCCAGGAGTTCCTCCCTCCCCCTCCCTCTCCTCCCTCACTACAGAAGCATTCTGTCGGGAGGGGCTCTCTGCTCCGACCTGTCTTCAAGGTGATGAGTCATTCAGACCTGGACAGCCAGTAGATAAGGATCAACAGGTAGGCTACTATAGAAGATTTGAGAAATGCTGACTGTAGTAATACTAAACAGGGCTAGGCTCAACAATCAGTAGTACATTTGTAATGAACATATATTGAAAAGCTGCTTGTATTTTAAAGATCTTTAAATTAATAACCCAATCATTGTAGCGAGGACAACCCCTTTAAGTCCCGCAATTATAGGCCCCTAGATAACTCCATGGTGGGACCCGAGGAATAACTCCACTAATAGGTCACAAGAATCAACTTCACAAGTGGGCCCCAAGAATCAACTACTCTGGTGGGTCCCAAGAATGAGCTTCACTAGTGGGCCCAAAGATTTAACTGCACTGGTGGGCCCCAAGCACCACAGTCTGACACTGCTGAAAGGCAAAGACCAGAAAAAGAGATGATGAGGCACATTAATAAAATGGGCAATTTGCCAAAAGCATAAGATAATCAGAATGCATCTTCCATAATGTTGGGCATGATTACTTGCTATAAATGCACTCCAAATATTGTAAAATATATAAAATGTTACATCCACAACGTACTCATGTTGTGACCTCATGTAGCTGCTTAGCCCAGCTTTGGCATACAAAATGTTGCTGGCATTCTCTATATTTAGCCAACATTGGACTTTAAAAGATTGTGGCAACTTTAGTCAATTTCCTGTAACTAGAAACCATGCACATTTTGTTATATTAATGATACATAGCTTTCCGTGTGCCTTCCCATAATGGAGTGAATAGAATTTAGACTTGGTTAATATCTTTATTGGAGATTCCATTTGGCACTTACCCCTTTTTCCTCCACCTGACACAATTACATAAAAAAATGACAAAAAAATTAGCCACAGTAACGCTGTGATTTGTTTCTGTTAAATGAAAGACACCATGCTGGAAACCTCATTGTCTATTGTGTGCTATTAGCGTCAATCATGAAACAAATCCTGTTCTATCTCTGTAACAGAGGCTTCAGATGGAACCTCCAATGCAGATGTGTGTATACAAACCTCCAGCAGTCATCTCCACCATGCTCAGGTAGGAAAAGCAGAGCCAATATGCCAATCACTGCTATAGAACCACCAACAGCCTAATCCGTAAATATGAGTTTAAAGCTGGCAGTGAAGAGCAGGCTCTGTGAAACAGCATGGTGAAAACACCCCATTTGCCAGTAACATAAATAAACTCCTGTGCTGGAGAGAACACTCAGAGAGTGACACCACTATCCTCAGGCAGGGCAGCTGGAGCAATGAGAGCAGAGAGAGGTGGCCAGTAATCTAAGGAAGCTAAAGAAAGCAAAATCGGAAGAGCAATGTTTTTGGTAATATTCTTTATTTACCTTTGCCTACATGTTTAACGCTAACTGTGATGAAAAAACTCCTTTCAATCTCAACAAGTAAAGTTTTACTCTTTGGGTGTAAACTTTTGTTCAGATTTTTTGAGGCAGTTTTAAATCAAAGCTAAGTAACAATTATAAAAGAGAAGTGAACTCGCCCCGTACAGTTTGTTCTTGGCTTTGGCTTCAGCTTCAAAAACTGCTTTAAAAAACTTGAATGTGAAAACACACCCTTTGGGACATCATTTGTTCAAGTGCACCTGTGCACCACTTTTAATGATCAGAATGACACGTCTCCTGAAGGTAATGCTCCTAAATGCTTCAATGTTGATAGAACATTTTCACAGCTAGGAACGGCCAATTCAGTGCTTCTTTGATGAGCTGTTGAATTCAAGAGGATTTTGTGTATTCGCCACAAAACACCTTTGTCTGAGTAGATCTCATGTGTTGAAATTCACAAAGATCAAACATTTTACATAAAATCAATTAAATGTTTGCTTATTAGATTACACGTTCTTTGATTTATGCTGCCTGAACCATAGACAGCATGAACTCTATACAAGCTCCCAGGTTTCAAATGCTGCAACATTTCAATGTAAAACATACAGTAGCTGTTGGTAACATTATAATAATGCTGCCTGTCAGGATTTCATGCTGCATGTGGCTTGGGCAGCATAAATCTCTAGACAGGTACCCTTTATGTTATAATTATGACTTGCAAAATTCAGGCTCTGGCACAGTGCATTGTCACATCAACTGTTTGGCTGTTCTCTACATAAATTAGAATGCTGTTATTCTTTGGGAATATTTTTGGAAATCTAAACTTGAGCACCATTTTATAGTTTATAAACACAATTAATCTAAATAAAAATTATATGTAAATAGATTTTTATATGTTTTGAGTTACACTCTGTATTATAGTCTACAGTTATACTCAAAGACCATATAGTTATCCTGGAAAAAGATCAGGGATATAGATCCAAACAACCATATATAGCGCCAATGGGACTATAAGTGAATGAATCTTTCTGATGTTTGTTTATGTGATAGGACACAACAGGGACCAGTTTGTAATAGGGGTCGTCCTTGTAGGGGCGGTTGCCCTATATTACAAGCTTTAAGTGATTGCTAGCATTTGGCACAGGGTTGTAACAGGGAAAGTCTTTCCATAACTGACCCAAAATCCCCTTGTAATCATCAACTATTATTTTAGCCTGTAGTATCTCTTTTACCTGATATACCCACTCTTTACTTTTGAACACAAGCACCCGGAACAAATTGTAGCTGGATACCTTTGGGTTGTTGCGCAGTGATCCTTTTCGTCTAGTTTTGAATGGACCTAATTTCTTGCACTTGAGAGAGAGAATATTTTCTCCTCTCATTTTAATGATTTAAATAAAAGTTATTTTTTATTTATTTAAATTTACCTTCCAAAAATTGGCGCTTTATACAGTTACATTCACACTTATTCAGGGTTAAGAGCTGAAATCTGTTCTATTGCTAACCTAACCCATTAATGTCGCAGCAATTTTTTTTTTCTGTCACATTCATTTTTCCTCCAAGAACCATAACTTTTATTTTTCCATCTACATAGACATATAATGGCTTGTTTTTTTGCAGGACAAAGTATGATGGTGCCATTCACTGTACCATATAATATACTGGGAAATACCCAGAAAATTCTATGCGGGGTGGAGTGTGAAAAAAGAAAATGTAATTGGACTATTTTTGCAGGGGTTATCAGTATTTTGCAGGTCAAAATGATTAGCTGCTAACACTGTTATTTTTGTATGTAAATGCACAGATAATAATGTGAATATATAAGGATCACACTGTTTGTCTGGACAGCATGTAAGTTTTTCTCTCTCACTAAACTGTAAAAGTATTTCAAGTAAATAATATATTTTTAGTAATAATCCTAAATATTCCTGCATGCCCCTTCAAGGGAACTTCATCTCATGACAAGTAGAGCTCTGCAAGATTACATCTATTGCCAGACATCCCGTTTGGACAGTGTCAATATTTTTAAAACCCTTCCATCATCAATGTCCATTTGATGTTGTGTTCACGTCTGCATCGTTCCGTTCAGAACCTGTAGCTGCCATCAGGAATGATGGAAAAAATAGTGTAGCATTCTGTAGCGGAAACCCAACAAGTCCGATTGGTGTCCATTGTTCCAACTGTGCAATGGAAATTCGAAACAGAACTTCCAACGTAGATATGAACCAGGCTTATAGGGGTTGTTTCACTACAAAGATCATAGTTCAAAATGAGGGGACCAAAAATGTAAGCATGTCTGTCCTTGGTTACTATTAGCAAGGCTTGGTTTCAGGAAGGCTGCTATTACTTGTGCGATGGGTTTGAGCCCATGAGTCGTAAAACCAGCTAAAGAATTACTGGCTGTCAGCTGAATTATGTTCCACCCAGGTTAAGGACAAGAACGCGCAGGCAAAGGAGATGTCGTAAACAGTTCGCGGACGGGACTGCGCAGGGGGATCGTACAAGCAGCAATATCCATGGACGAGAGAGAGAAAGATTTATCCACGTAAATCTCATGTGCAGTCCCACGTAAAAGAGAAAACACAGCAGCCCCATGTATTAGGTGCAGTCTTACATCGACATTCCCATGTAAACCGGAAAACAGCAGTCCCATGTAAGAGATGCAGTCTTACATTGACAGTCCCAGGTAAAATGGAAAACACAGCAGTTCCATGTAAGAGATGCAGTCTTACATCGGCGTAAATCTCATTTGCAGTACCACATAAAAAACTTTTGTGAGACATGATGCATGAAGGTTCCAAAATAAACCTCTTGTTGAGGACAGATGTGCAAGTCAATGTAAAACATACTCAAACAGATAAAGCGTATTAGTTTTGTTCTGAAGATCTTTAGAGGTCAGAGGTGTAATAATCTGCAGGATATATCACTGTGTGAGTGAGACAGAGAAAGAAAAAATCACCCATCTTTTCCAGAGACCTGAATGTCAAATGCCCATTCTAGTTACAAAGTATGTTGAGAGAGCGAGAAATTTAGATACACACTATCGAGTTAGGCTATGTTCACATGGCTTATTGCAGCTACTATAGTCCACGCCTCAATACGCCTGGTATTTCGAAACCACGCACTGATTAGCGCGTAATTCCAAAGCACAGGGGGGCTGGCCGGGTGAACATACCCTTACACTTAGCTTTTCACTTCCAGTGATTGCAATGACAGCTGCTATCCCTCCCCCCAGTTTGGGGGCAAAGTGTGCACATGAGGATGAAGTTACTCCCTGCTGGGAGGAGAAGCACGCCCCTCCATTTCACGAGCTTTGCTTGGCAACCAGAAGAAAACATTGCCAACTGCTGTCACAAGACAACCCCTTTAACAGGAATAGAAGCTAGCAAAGCTGAATGTCAGTTAATACTGTAGAATCGCCCACAGCCATTACATAATGTGGAAGCCTAAAGCAGGAGAGAAAGAGCAGATTCTGTGAAAACTGATAGCTGGAAAACCCCTTTCTTGTCTGTTTAGATCCTGCTTTTGTGATAGACATTCTGGGAAGTGTAGTCTTTACACCGGGCACTGCACAGTTATTGCATGTAAGAACATTAGCTCTCTCACATCAATTGAGGAGCTTATGTAAGATCCAGCTTGTCAGTTGTTCCCAATAATAACCAGCAAAACAAAATTGTGCACTTGACTATAATACAAGCTGTATTGCTCAGAACCAACACAAGATAAGTACTACAATGTATTTTGCCAAGTTACTCAACTCAGTAGATCGTATTAACCTTAAAGGGGTTGTATCATTACATTAAATGGTCTTCAGAATAAGGGGACAGTGAATACAAACAACTTTGCAATTGGATGTCATTAGCAAAGCTGTCTTTTATGCACAATATTCCCTTATATCATTTTTCTGTACCTCAACTCGTCTCTGTGTTCGGTCGGATCCTCCTCCTCGCTTCTCCATTGGCTGCCGGTCTCTCCTAATTTTACATACAGGCCGGCCCACGGTTCGTTATTTTCAAACGTGAACGAGGTATTCCTCTGCTTGCTCCGTGATGCCGAACGCAACTGTCTTTCTCGGATCTGTTATCAGTACTGGGAGGGCATGCGGCAGTTGCCGGAATTCTTTTACTGAGCAGGAACATTCCCTCCTCGCTCCCTGGTCATTGCGAGATTCAGGCGAGAGGGGAGGAGGAGTGGGACGAGGTGCGCTCTTTCGGACTGCACTGTGATGTGACTAAAACCTATGATGGGGAGAAGTCACACACAGTGATTGTGTAAATAGACTGCACGGCCAGGGAGGGGGAATTGGGGGAGTGGGGGCACCAAGGCTGCGCTATTCACTCACTGTGCTCTGAAACAATAACTTTCTCGGGAGCGAGCACAAACAGTAAGGGGGGTGATGATGTCATCCCCCTTCAGTTATGAAACACCCAGCTGGGAGGGAAAGAAACGCCCCTGGATTTTCAGGACGCTGAAAAAATAAAACTGTCAAGTACAATGGAAATAGACCAAACTGATGAAGCGGGATTGATCACCTTTAAGGGATTTTTAGCTTATTTATGAATTATATATTTCAGATATAGTTGCCCTATAAAAATTTTTAAAAAAACTTCACTCACCTCATCCTCACCTGCTTCACAGGGCTGGGTCTGCAGCATATCTCCACAGTCTTCTGATTAGTTTCTGTCTTTTTTTTGTACAGAACGTCACCTCTGCAGCCACCAATTGAAGCAGTCATACACCAATCCCTTAGGTCAGGGGCGTCGCTAGGCACGTTTTGTTCAGGGCCATCAAGCCTCGGACAAGATGCCTGTGCCCGAACCTCAGCTCGTCTGGTGCACAGCGAAACACATCCCGACAGTGGTGATAGAGAGAGAGACGAGCAGGGCTTCTCTCTCTCCTAGCAAGCTGATGGTGGCACCCAGCGAACGGCAGCGTGGGGGCACGCCAGGGGCGCCTCGTTCCACCATAATCAGCACTGTCTGCAGAGTTACGTGGGGAGGGAGCACACGGCCGCTGCTGCCCACCTGTCAGTGGTACTGGAGGAAGCTGATTATCACAGGCGGGCCCGGCCAGAAGCATTTAACAGTGAGTCTGCTCCGCTCCCCGGGGGCAGCAGGAAGGAGCGCTCTTGAAAGAAAATAGTTTTATCTTATTTTTCTTTACTCTGCTGCAGGACAACTGATTTGACTGTCCGGCCAGCTGAAGGAGGGGGAGGGACGCACGGGGCTTGCAGGGTGCACACAGGGAGGGAATGTATACAGATACAGGCCTCTCTCAGGATAGAAGATTCTATTTATGCTCTGTGTCAGTCTCCAGGCAGCTACTCATGTGTATCAGCAGTCTTACTGAGTCCCTGATATTCACTTATAGCTGCTGCCTTGTACTGAGGCTTCCACTTCAGGAAAGTTCATGGGCCCCTGGGCAGGATGCAGAGCAACAGCCCCCCAACATCACCTCTGCTGACAGTGGCATCAATGAGGAGCGCCAGGCCTGGGACCAGGCATGTACAGTGTGTCGTTCTGACAGAATGTGTGACTGTATGGATCAAGGGTGATCTGCAAAAATGTCGTCGGTTTGTGTGCATGTATATATGTGTATGTGCATATCTGTTGTATGTATGTATGTATATGTGTATGTATATATATATATTGTTACACACACAACTGGCCACTTTCCCACCCACTGTTTCTCCCTAGATTTTCTAACTTTCACAGCCACACTTGATTTTCCACCCTTGAAACCACTACTCTTCCCACCAACTGTGTTCCTCATACTTTCTTTCTCGTACAATGTCCTGCGACTTTGTTCCACACCTTTTCCTCACAGAGTCCTGCTGCTTTCATCCCTCTTTCACCCCACTTGCCCCTTAACACAGCCCTTGCTATGCTGTTCCTCCTTCTTACCAAACTTCTTTCCATGTCTCCTCATTTCACAGAAACTGTCCATCTACCATTTGCTCCCAAAAAAAAGCCCCTTCCCATCTGTTATCTGCCTCTACCTTTCCACAAAACCTGTTAGTTGTTTCTCCTCATTCTGTTCCTCTCTGCATGTCCTTCTTCCATAAAGTCCTGCCACCTAATGTTTCCACGTTGCCCCCAACAGAGCAACATTTTATCCACAGAAGCCCATTATTTCTCTCCATTGCTCTGTTTTTTCACAGTACTTTCTGTTTCTTCGCCCTCTTCTCCCCGTAGAGAGTCTTGCCCAAATTTGGGCAAAGTCCCCACTGCACAGGTTTTCCGTCCGCCGGTTTTTCGCTAGCGGTCCGGCCACAAAACATTCTACAAGCACAATCTTCCGTATGGTTTTCAGCCTGAACCTGTGCTTGTGAATGTGAAGGGGGAGGGCTTTTCTCTGCTCATCGCGGAGAAAAGCCCCCCTCCCCCCACCGCCGGGGGGGGACGCCCCAAAAACAAGAAAAATACCGGCCAGCAGGGGCTCGCTAGGCTGTTTTTTTGGGGGCCGGCCCCGAAAAAAAAACCCCCCTTGCCCCGAGCTCCGGGGCCCGGGCCTTGCGGGGGGCCCGGGAGCCCCCGACTGGCCTTCAGCTCAGGGCCCGGGCCACACACAGCTGTGGCTTCCGGCGAGAGCGAGCGCTCCCTGCCCCGCAACAGGTCGGCCCGCAATCCACACCGCGGGGCGCCGGGTTCCTACAGCGCGAGACCCCCCCGCGGCCCCGGCGCCCCCGGGCAGCTGCGATGACATCACGTCACCCGGACGCTGCCTGTCCCGGGCGCCCACGCTCTGGGCCGGCGCCCGGGGAGCTGCCAGAGGAGCGCGGGCTGAAGGGGGCAGAGCGCGCTCGGGGGGATTAAGGTATATTAATGTTGTTATTTTATGGGTTTTACCTGCCTCAGTGCCCTAATACTGCCTGTCCCCTAAATGCCGCCTGGGCCCCATATCCCTGCCTGTGCCCCAAAATGCCTGCCTGGGGCCCCCAAATCCCTGCTGGACCCCCAATGCTGCCTGTGGCCCCCAAACCCTGTCTGTGGCCCCTATATACTGCCTGTCCCCCTAAAAGCCTGCCTTCCCCCAAGGCTGTACCCCTTTTTACCCCTGTCCCCCCAAACCCTCCTGTGCCCCCATACCCCTGCCTGGGCCCCCAATGATGCCTGTCCCCTATATTTTCCTGTTGCCCATATACCCCGTCCCCCATATACCTGTGGGCCCCCCATATACTGCCTCAGCCCCCATAATTGCCTCAGTGCCCTTATATCCCTGCATGTGGCCCCCCAAAATTCTGCCTCTGCCCCCATAACTGCCTCAATGACCCTATATCCCGCCTGGGCCCCAATTCCCTTTCCCCCCTATATCCCCTTTGGCCCCCATATACCTGCCGGGGCCCCCTAATACTGCCTCAGTGCCCCCATATACGCCGTGGCCCCATAACCCCTCAAGACCCTATATACCCCCTTGGCCCCTATACTGCTGTGGCCCCATAACCCCTGGCCCCCTATACCTGCCGTGGCCCCTATATACTGCCTCCCCCCTATATACCTCCTCATGCTCTTATAACCCCTCAGTGCTCCATTACTGCCTCAGTGCCCCTATTTTCTGCCTCATCCCCCCATATACTCCCTTTGGGGCCCCCATATACCTCCCTTTGGGGCCCCCATATCCCTGCCTGTGGCCCCATATACGTTCATCCCCCCCCTAAAACCCTAACGAGGGGACTGCTATACCAAAAATTTTAAGGGGTTTGCGGAAATGTGAGGTTCAAGATATTTGGTCCAAATCCCAGGACGAGTATTGGCCGGGGGCAATCAGCGAGAAGGTGTGAACCGGATGGAGAAAAAAGGGGGAAAGAACGACGTGATCAAAAAACGTCTCCCGGGGAGTTTACTAAAAGTAACAGCAGGTAAAACTTATATGCTGCAGATCACAAACAACTAGATTAAACCCCATATGGCCCTGTTGGGCGGTGGTATATTAACAGAGCCGTGTACACTGGTAGTCCTGTGGGGTGCGTTTGATCAGGGGCTGGCAAATTATTTGAGCCTTAAGTAGAAAATATTTGGGGCTTGGTTTTGTAGGGGTGTTTTTAGTCACAATCACTTGTCTGGTAATTTGCCCATGTATGGGGGATTATTTGGTGACTGTTTTTGGGGGATTTCATATGAAGGTGAGAAGTTCGAAAAAGTAAATTGTCATGGTGATTTTTTCTTTACTGACTGCTGAGGGGGAAAGGACGGGGTCTTGTGGGATTGCAGAAAATTTGACGGGAACGAAAGGTTTTCCTGTAAAAAAACACCGCAGTTCACAAAGGGCGGGAAAAACACAAGGGCCCGGCCCCCATGTTTTAAGGCCCTAGCAAAGCCCCCGCGGCCAGGAAATCACCGGATTTTTTCCTCTGAGTGGGGGCCAAGCCTTTCGCTCCCCAAAACCCACAAAACCATAGCCCGATCGCCAGACGTGGGAACGGGGCAGCTGCAGCAAAAAAATAGTGTAAAGTTTAAAGAAGTTGTCCCCCATAAAAAAATAAAAATTCTAAGACCCGGGCCCCCATAAAATTTAAAAAAAACACTTAATTACCGTCCCCCCGTCTCTCCAGTCTTTTGTTGACATGCCAACGCTTCCCAATGGGGAGTCACCCGTGGGAGCTGAATGGGTACGTGGGTTAAAACCCTACTTCGTCACCATCAAAAGAACTGTTCCAAAATGGATGAAAAAGTGGCCAGACCACTGCACCCCGTCATCGCCTTTTGGGCACTTTCACACAGTTAGCCCCACAAAAACACGTGTAGTTCTCACAACATAATTCAGTCCCCTTTGCGCGAATTGCGCCTGACATACGGCCAACAATGGGAATTTATAGCCTTTATTTAGAACCTGACAATTTTCGGGGAAATAAATATCATGAAACCATAGAGGGAGGGCCGGCTACAATTTTTCCTTGGGGAAAAATACTCCGCAGTTCAGGAAAAATGCGCGTGAACCCAGCCCATAGAGCAAAACAACACAAAGGGGGCCTGGGCCCCCGGGGGTTTTGGGCCCTAACAACGCCCCTGCCTTTGGTTTCCTTCGGAAATGAACACCTCCAAAAAGGGGTAAGTACAGACACGTGACCTTTGCAGCAAATCAAGGGGTCAGAGGGGTTTTTTGTTGGGAAAAACAAAAAGTAATCAGTTGACCCAGAACCCCAGTACTGGAAGTACTGGAACAGAGGTGATATGGAAGGGGAGAATAGTTTTTTAAATTGTTTTTGGCACCAGTAACTTGTTATTCATTTTAGATCAAAGGAACTCTTTTATTAAAACCCGTTTTTCCCCCAAAAAAAAGACTTTGTGCATTTTTTTTGCAATTCAGAGTTTGGGGTGCTTATCTGACGTTTGTGAGAAATCCAAAAAGTATATTAATACAGTCGATGTTTTTTTCAACAAAAATGGAATTCTTGTTTATGGAAAAAAAAGACATCCCCTAAAAAAAGTCTTTGCTCCCTTTAGGCCTTTTTCACACGGGGTTATTTCCCGCAATTTTCAGACGGTTTACGATCGTCAATCCGCCGGCAAATCATCAAAACAAGTCACAGCCTTTTTTTCTATTGATTTAAATAGAAAATATGGCTCGTGTTCACACGACGGTATTTCCCTGCCGGATTTCCGCCCCCCCGGGTTTAACGGGAATCCCGGGCGGAAAAAAAAATGTGCATGTCAATTATTTACGGACGGATTTCACCCCCTTTAATGATTGGAGATGGTGAATCCCCGGGAAAACATTTCAAAAACGTCCACCTTATGGCACTTTTTTCAAATGATTTCAATGATTTCAGAACGTATTTAGATCGGCAATCCGATGAAATACGTTCGAAAAAAGCCGTGGGGAACATAGCCTTTTGGACAAAAATTTTTTAAAGACACTGCCTCTATTCAGGGAAACAGGGGGACATTTCCTGTAACAATGGACCATTTGTTACTGTTTAACAGATACTAAGCATTCCATAAGCCTGTTAATCATGGAAAATATAATACTATATTTTGTACGGTAAAATTGTACCTCATTTTAGTGCAATGTTAGGGACAAGATTGGCATTCACATAAAAATGTAACAATCTTTTACCAAGATGTGAGATATATTTACAGACTCTGCATCACTTTGCTATCCTGGCTGAAAGGACAAGAGCCACTTCCCTTACCACGTGAGCCACAATGGGCACATTCCAGGTCAATGACATTGTTTTGAAAACGGTAATTGGGGGCGGCCTCACGCAAAGGAGTAGGAAAATCTCCCCTGAGCCCTGCGGAAACAAAATAAATCAGCAAACTAACCAAATAGGGGTAAATCCTTACAACCACTCT